>JAGDQP010052447.1:0-13782 GCA_022664845.1 Lepisma saccharinum | reverse complement strand
ACCCCATTTTTCGAAAATGAACTTTATCAGTAACATTGTTTGTGTATACTCTCTGTCTTATTTACATAAAACCTTTTGGTTTCGGCCCACAAATACAAGGTTCAAGTTTCGATTCTTCACCTGTTTGAATTTACAGATTATAAAGATTTATAGGAACGGAGCTGAACTAAGTGAATGTTATTATTTGAATCCTAAATGTAATTTTTAAACCTCAAACAAACGTAAATTTGAATGTATTCAATAAGATCAGAAATGAATCCGCCTAGATCTTCTTGTTGCTCTGTAATTTTGGTGGGTTCATTATTAACGATATCAACTCCAATTTGCGTTCTTGAAGTTAGTACATTCCGAATCTTGGAAAATTGAAACTTTGATACTCTAGAACTGCTTAACGCTGTAGATCAGCCCCGCCATGTTGGTACGCATCTTCCATTGATTTACACGGGAATTGTTTTACTCATTTCATGCCTCTCGGATGTAGAATATTTAAGTTCTGCTTTCACAAAATTTGTCTTGGTGGTTATTTTGACTCTTGTATAGTTTTGGTTTGTGAAGTTTCTCCAAATATATAATTATAATGTATTATTAATAGTTTGCTATATAAATCACAATATGTTACCGGGAAATTATACTGTTCCTGTGTAAAATATTGCATTTCTATAAAGTAGCATGAGTAAAAGAGAACATGACGATAAACTGGGCGAAAACAGAAGTTAAAACTATACTCCTGAAAAGTATAAGACGAGTAAAACAATTCCCATGTTAATCAATGGAAAGTGCGTATCAAGATGGCGGGGGTGATCTACAGCCTTAAGTCCTCTGTCAGTTTTAACGCTTTGCTCCTTTCAACATGAAAGAAGAAAACGCTTATCATATTATTATAAGGTTTCATCCCACCATTGCTCTTGAAAAAATCCTTTCTCCTCTGATAGTCAATCAGGAATCGAAAAAAAAAAACATAAACTCTATCATTGAGTTGAAGTCTCTTTATCCAGCTGTTGTTGACACAACAGAAAATAGTGGGGAATAGGCACTTTATTAGAAAGTAGAATTGCACATTCTTCTCTGCATTAATACTCTGAGTCTGATACAAACCTGTTTGGATTTCTATTTTAATGTTGGAAAATCACCTTCGTTCTCGAGATTCGAATGTCACAACCTGAAACACCCAATCAATTTCTTAAAGTGAAGAATAATTGTCGGTACATCATAAAGGATGATTTATGGTATAATTGAGATTTGACTGATTTGATTTGTATCAATATCGTACATACTAGTCCTTGAAATTTCCTGTCATGGATTGTCAATATTGTCAATCTGGAATAAAGAATGCTATGTTAAAAACTTAATATTATATCAGATAAAATATTGAAAATTGATATATTGAAAGATTTTACTTTAATAGTTTCAGGGTTTGCAATATTTCATTATGTGTTTCTAAGATTATGTAAATCATAATTATTTGATACGAAATATTTAATAAACTAATGTTGGCAGCACTGTCAGTCCAACGACCGCACATTTTTTAGATCCAATATCTAACACGTTGATAACAAAAAAAAATATAGTTCAATGCAACATCGTCCATGATTTATTGAGCAATATCATTTTATTTATAACTAGCAAAGGTTCGTGGCCCTACGGCTGCTGAATACATAATTACCAGATCTACCATAGAGGTACCAACGTAATACATGAATGGAACATAAACGTGTCGTTTTAAATTCATTTTCAAAATCGCTGTTTATTTTTACTGTTGATTATTGAGGTTTCCAAGGTTACAACTTTCATTTCTCTCTTTTCTTGCCCCTTGAGAGGTAGCGACCGTATAAATTTATGTGAAACCCTCACATCATAAGCTTTCATATGATACTGTATATATAGCGGGTTGCTGGACACGGTATTCGAGAAAATAGCCGGACACATACACAAAACACCTGCGAACCTTACTATTTTACATTCTAAGAAGTCGATTACAGCACCCAAATAGAACCTCTACATCTCGAAAAAGAAGCGGAATTCGAAAGATAAAAAATATAATTACCTTCCTATCTTCGTGTCAGGATTTCAGCTGTAAAGCATCTCGGACCAGTTCCGTTACACGGCCAGGGGTGGAATTGTAATTTTTCTCTTCGGTAAACGCTGTTTTATAAATTTTCGGCCACACTTTTTCGGACACGCGATAACCAAAACTTCAATTTTGCTAGAGCAATGATAAATTCTTAACTAAAGATGAGTGGTTGCATACCAAACAGGAGTAAGAATTACATATATTATAAAAAGTTTGTTTCGTTTCTTATCAGTGAGAGAAAATGTCATGTGCCCAGTTAAATAGCAATGATTGCGTATGTTGTCTCGACTCGGAGGATTCTAGACGGAGGATATCACATAAGCGAGAGCGATGTACTCCAGCACATGTTCATAATGTTAACATACTGAACCATTCAACCTATAGCATCATCACATGGAATTTTGCATGTTACACGTTTCGTTTGCTTACAACAGAATAAGAATGGATTTGGATATGTAATGTTATTGTCAGTTCATTAAGAGGTATACTAGATAATATACTTGTTTGTAGCTTACTTACATACTTACTCTTACTCTACCGCTTGCGGAACTCGCAAGTTCATCGCCACACTAACAAACGTTCTACATAGGATTCTATGCAGCACAATTGGTAAACTTACGAAGAAATTTATGGAATTATGGACTAAAGATTGTTATATAGAGTAAGTGTCAAGTAGTTTTCCTTACTTTTAATTGACATTTGGTCCGAACAGGATGAAAGAAGTACCAAAGTTCAGAATACTAACACCTCGCTTTCTTGTCTGTCTATTCGGTACAAATTTTGCAATCGATTTTAAACTCACTTCCCATCATCCGATTTCTTTCAAATTTTGTAAACTTGCTTGCTTTTGATGGCAATACAATATTCAATCATTAGATATACTATTAAATAATCCAGTTAACTGTAATTAATTAATTCAAATAATTCAAAATTATCCATAATGCGCGCAACGCCGTAACTATCTTCTGAAATTTGGGTTGTCCATCTTGCAGGGAGATTAATATTCATATATTATACATAAAAAAGTAATTTTTGTAATGTTATTGCAATATCTTGCTTACCTTATCATAAAATCATAATATCTAAGAGCACCCACCCTTTTATTTTCCGATTCACAAGATTAATTAAATTTAATATTTTTTTTACTTTTTAGTCCATCTTTAAAAAGCGTGTTTTTTAAACATCCTCTTTTAATTATTTTTCATTTCATTTTGTAACTCTTGGGAAAGTGAGACGGCATATTTAATTTGTTGTTTTCATTTTGCGAGTTCTTATGTCTGATAGAATCTTTCGAATTTAAATGTTTCCATGTGTAAACAACTGTATAAGATTCATATATATGAATAGATTTGCTTTCTGAAAGTGTTTAATTTCACTTAAAAAAATATAAACATATTTTCACCTGTATTAAACGATTTATTGTATAATCCTATTAGAGAAACGTAACTGTGTATTTTAAGATTTTATGCATACTTTTACGTACGGTATTTAAAATAACTACAATCATGTCTATTTTCAAATCATCAATTTCAGATCCCCTATCTCCTAAACAAATAAGCGTTAGCGTTCAATGTCTTCATATTTCAATTTCTAGAAACAAGCTAACCTAAAACGATATGTCACATGACCCCTTCATAATTGAAATTTTCGAGTTGAATCCAAGATGGCGACCTTGATGCTCATACCACCGACAGATGATCCCATCTTTCATTACCCAAAGGTTAAGTGAGATTCCCGCAGCTATTTTAACACGACAAGTGTCTTTAGACTTATACTTTACATGTACAAATAGGCACAACTCGGTATTTCTAATAATTCATATTCAAAATTTTCAAAAACAAAATTGATGTGCTGCTGGGGTAGTTTATGAAAAATAATCGAACTCTGGATGGAACGAGAAAATCTTCACACCTCAATACCATTCAAGGCTTTTCCTTTAATTCACTAGACAGTTATAGAATTGGAAATTGTTGAGAGTTGTGAAATACAGTACGAGTAAAATAGATAGCTTTTTCTCTTAAATCAAAATTTGCTAGCATTTGAAATTACAATCAAAATTAGCAAGTAATTGAGACAGTCATCCTATTATACCTTTTCTTCGAACTCGTCTTCTCTATCTCCTTCCCAGTGGTCCCTGTTGATCAACGAAAGTTCTTCTGAGCCTAAGAGTAATTTAAAACTTCTTTGAGTGGGAACAAAGAAGTTGAAAGAGGGGTCTGAGCTTAGTAGTAATTGCGTAAATAAATCTGTATTCCCTTTCGTTCTGGAATCTTTAGGTGTGTGATGCTCTCTATAGTACCTTATTTTCTTTCTCGAGCTTCTTTGCCTAGTTCACATTGGTATAATGAACTTTCGGACTACACTAGAGCCATGAATAAGTATTTGGGGCACGAAAACTGATATGTAGCTATTACCTGTTGCACAATGTTACATATCTTTCTGCAATTTCGGCGCAGTACTCGTCAGTAATAAATATCCCTCAAAATAACGGCACATGCACTGATGATGATGACTTTAACTACATCTTTCATAAATGCAGATAAAGATTTCGGTAAAAATTAGGTAGCCATGCTCACATCATTACAGTTTCCGAATCCAGGCTTGAAGACTTAATTTTGTTCCGAATTCCTCCTGAATGATATTTTTCTTCAAAAGTTTGTTTCTAATCTTTAGTAGTCTGCCATACTTTGAATTCCAATCTGTAACTAACCTGAAGAATTTATTTTAAAAAATCAAGTAAAGGCATAAAAAACTAGAAGGTCAAACCTGTATGTGTCGGTGTCCAAAATTCGTTTTCGAATTACACATCCAATTGTTCATCATTTTGACCTTGCTTTCAAATATATGAACTACAGAGCGACACTGGGGAATGAGACAAAACAGGATTAACAGAGCGTACCTATGTTCTTGCAGCTCCGCTGTCGAGCCTCACTTAACACTGAAAACGTGAATACCAACGCGCAAACCGCAGGTGGTTGCTGTTAAAGTAACCATACCTGTATTCATTAAGGATTAGCCTACAATCGAAAAGTGGTTTCATAAGCTCCTCTCGATTCCTTTGATTCATTAACTATGAAGATCAATGAACACCAATAAAACACATGCTTTAAATTACACAAAAAATTACTCAATCTGTTCAAAACACTATATTTGCATATAGAACATATTCCAGCATAATTTTCTTCCCTTCTTTAGTGGCTATGCACACTAAACTTAAGGAATTAGTTTCCAGTATTGTAGTACGTTGTATTGCCGTATTCGTAGGAACTTGCCACAAGTTCAAATCGTATGCCCACATCTTGACGAAGATGGATGTCCCCATTTTTAGCTCCTCAACATGTTAGCAATCCCCATATGGTAGACATTTTTGGGCTCATAAAAAAATCCCGGCAGTTCAGTTTCCGATCATTTTTCTGAGATTCGGACCATTGTGTGTCGGTTAGGACCGTGCACCCAGCGTTGTTCTAATATTCAGGTAGGTACACGCTTCCTTCTAAAATTTCAAGGTGGGCACGAGCTTCTACTCTCCATTCCAGCCCTTAATGTACAGCACAGTAGAACAGGTACAAGTTATACATACAGTTCTGTCAAATATGACTCTGTAATGTACATAAGTATCACTTCGTTCTTTGCCCTAATGCATTTCTATATTAGTTTTGTTTTAGTTCTTAGTCTAATATGCGTAGTGTAATTATGATTTTTACCAATTACAGTAATGAAATACTGACCGTATGATCTAGACATACCACAATAAGAATTGAGCTTCACAATAAAATAAAAAACGGAATATCATTGTAAGAAACCACAAAGCTATATGTAAAACTGTAATGCCATTGTATTCAACATCTGTATTTTCTCTTCTGTTGTTTCACACATAATTTATTTTCTTCCTCAGGTATAGAAAGCCAAAGATATGAGGATTCAACAAAGATACATATGTTTCCATCAAGTTTTCGTATACATCCTTGCAAAGCGTTACATAACAGCTGATATACCATTACCATCGATGGAAAAAGAGCAATCTCATCGAGTTTCTCTGTATCATCTCTGTAACTTTCCTGTGCGTATTCTCACTTTCAATCCCTTTCTGCGCGGTCAATATGGAGAATTTGGGAGTATGATTGAATACGCCGCAGACACAGTGTGTGAATACCCCACAATAGAGAATATAAATAAACTGTTTCCAGATCATAGAAAATTTCACGGATACCCTTTCAGAACAAGAGGATTTCATAAGTTTCCCAATATTTTATGCGAGAAGCGTGAAGACCCTAGCGATGAACGACTGACAGTAAAAGGAGGAATTGACGCGAATTTCGTCTTCCTGCTGAGAGAACGTATGAATTTTACCCTTCAGACGTTCCAAGCCATATATCCTGATAATAGAGATAATATTACATGGAATCCTGCCTTGTACACCGTGTTAGAAGGAGAATCGGACATGTTCATAAATGCTATGCCTCTGTACCTTAATGATGCTACTGTATTAGATTTCACGGTACCTGTTTCACCGTTCCCCATTCACTTTGCAGTACCGAAAGCAAAGAAAGTACCGATTCAGGAGTGTTTGTTTATGTGTTTTCAGTACAATGTTTGGTATGGAATTATTATGACAGTGGTTCTTTCAATTATTACACTCTATCTGTTTGTGAAAGCAATCCGTGGGCATGAAGCTTACCTAAAATGCAATACAATCTTTACCTACATCATCTCTATATTTCTTCAAATTTCCATCACTCAACCTGTAAACGTTACTCTCAGAATATTGTTTATAACATTTGCTTGTTTCAGTCTTGTCATATCTTCAATCTTTCAAGGTCATTTAGCTCGTGTTCTTACAGTTCCAATATTCTATCCTGAAATGGAAACATTAGAAGATGTTGCGAACACTGGCCTTCAAGTAAGGAGTTATCCTGATCATGAAACCGTAATCAAGGAATCTGAAAACCCTTCTTTAAGAAGGATGATGGAGAGATATAGAACAGATGAAAATGTAGAAGAAATTTTGGTTAGGATTGCGCAACACAAACATATCGTTCTATTTGAACCATTAATTTATATTAATATTTTTATCCTTATGAAAAATTATACGATAATGACAAGAGTTTAGTTCACATAGTAGATCAACCTGTTCTAATACAGTACACATCGTTTTACCTGACCAAAGATTCACCTTTCTTTACGAGTGTAAATGGTATAATTCAAAGGGCTTTGGAAGCTGGTCTTCCTCACAAATGGCTGGGTGATATAATGTATGAATTAAAACTCACTAAAATGGTTAAAGGAAACGTTTCCTCAACAACATCAACTAATCGAAGAAATCTAGTTGTCCTGAATCTACGTCATCTGCGCTTTATCTTCCTTACATATGCTTTCGGAGTTCTTCTAAGTCTTGTCTCGTTCTTCATAGAATGCTTTCGTTACCTAAGTATCGTATAACACAAACAAATTCTTTATCTTAGTTAGGTGAACGCCACATACTACCAAGGAACAGAGCCAGTCCTAATATTGAATTCTAGCAAATGTTCATTTCACTGCAGAAAAAAGAAAAGAAAATGAAAGTAGTTCATTTTATGTTACTCGATTTCATATCCAGGGATACCGATGCAAGGACAAGACCATACCTGCAAGACTCGCGCAAGACCAAGACCACCCTGCAAAAGTCGTGCACACACACGATTTGAATATTTTTAAAACGTGGAAAGAAAGGGAAAATCATTATATCCTTCACTTGAATTTCCTTGGCTTCTGTAAAAATACCGCTGGAACGAAGATGTTCCCAGCTGTGCAAACCGTGTGAGTGGATCTTAGAATCATGCTGCTGTTACTGTAGCATACTAAACTAAACTTACACTGTACAGTACTGTACTTAAAAGTCTCTGTTAAGGGCCATGTAAAGCCAAGATCTCGACAAGAGATGGCAGAACTATCTCTGTATATGTCTAATGTATTTTTATCCTTGCAAGAAATTTCAATGTTGCTCCTACAAGTTCAATCCTAGAGAGTTCAAAACTTTCAGGGAAGAAAATTCATAAGTAATTCAGGAGTTCTACCTGTGCCGATTTTTCATTTTCTTTCTTGTTCATTGTTGAAATCGTTTCATTGTTGTTATGCCTATAACAATGAAGCTCTGTACACTTCGTAATTGTTTGTCACTTGTAGATAAAGTCGGGAGCAATATTACTAGATGTGGGCTATGGTTTTGGATGCAACTCTAAAGCTACTTTAGAGTAAGCTAGAGGTAACAGGCGTGTGGGCTTGTATTTAGCACAGAAATGCTTCAAATTCAGCAGGTTGTGAAATCACATCACGTGTCGGTAGATTACACATCGACTTAAAAGACGTGTCCGAATTTCAAAGAAATATATGGTGGGAAAATTATTGTAAGCCTATTAGAAATCAGGTGTTGACTTAATACTTGTCTAACCACGGTATTAACTCATGTTCCAGGTGTGTAAGTCATAGAAACGTATTACTTGTACGTTAAATCATTGATACATCTCTAAAGACATCGTTGAATAGGCAAACTTTCGACGGTATTATCAACGTGTTATATAAACGGGTGTGCTACTTAGTAATGAATTAGATTGAGAGAAAGTATACAACACTACCACAAGTACAACTTTTACCACATAAATTAATTTTTACACATGCAAAGAATGGGGAAATATTAAAAATGAAATATTAACTACAAAATGAAACCAATAAAACACTGGAGACTCAAGACGTGGCACACTCGTTGCTGTTTTCTCGTTAGGCTTCAGACTAAAAGAAGAATAGAAAAGACTTTGACTTGTTTCCCAGTATATATTTAGAGCAACGCATCATGCCTATTTCTTTATTTGACTACTAAAAAGGCATCTTGGCACTTTGTAATAGTAAATTTTAAGCGTCTCAGCCAGAACGGCAACCGCTAAGAGCTACCACTTGCAAAAACGGGCAGAACGCCCACCAAAACAGGCAGAATGCAAACCAAAACGGCTAAACGTTCAAATGTAGGAACGGTCAGTGAGTCCACTCGTAAAACTGGCATTAACGCTCACCAAAAAGATCAGAATGTACAACTACAGAAACGGTCCGAACACTCACATGTTAAAACGGTTAGAACGTCGACCTAAACGGTCAGAAAGCCCAACAACCAGAACTGTAGTTAGGCTAAAAAGTCATTATCCGGTAACAGTTACATCAAAATAATTGTTGAAAATAACAAATTAAACAGCAAGTTAAAATGTCCCTTTAAAACTGGAGTTATTTATTCACAATTTTTAAAAAACGGTATAAAAATATTATTATAGGGGAACTTATTTATCACATTACACAATTATATAACAAACAGAATACCTGAAAGGCGTATAGGAGGAAAAAAATGAATTACGGTGACGACTTGGTAGAGTAGTTCACATAAAGAGTGTCGGAACACATTTCATGTAATTATCTGGGGTAAGTTGCAACAAAAATCTTAACACTTAAAAGCTGGACTTAATTTTTTCCTAGTTGCACTCAGCCAAGTTTCATCAGATATTTCAGACCTCGTTGCAAATACCTGTCAAGTCAAAAGAAATGCTAATTCTAGTAAACGCTTTACGGGTATACTTTTTGTCATATATTTGCGTAACAAATGACACAGCACACTTAACAGGCTACAGGTAAATAAGTTGCCTTGTAATGGTGTTTTTATACTGCTTCTTTAAAGATGAGGCCAGCATATAGAATATGAACAAAAATTTGTCTCCTGTAATTTATAATTAACTACTGCTCTACTCTAACGAATCGATCTGCGTTATTTTAAGATTATTCGAACACATTCCACACGTGACAGATTAAATGATACATATCCTTGAACATAAGCAAGCAGAACTTTATTTAAGAAATTATAATCGATTTGTTTGCATTTCTCACTATGAAATTGTCAACGGTGACAAGCAATTAAAATGCAGTGTACGTCAATTCAAAAACATGAATTTCTGTTCTACATTCAAAATGAAACCAATTACAAACAATGTACACATAATGTATACAGACTTCCTTTAAAAGAACCAAAGCTCAATAGATTATCTTGGTGAAAGAAAAGAAGGAGATGAAAGCGAATTTTCTTTTCTACAACATCAATAAAATGAAAATGTCAGAGCAGGTGTTTATTTTAGATATTTAAAAATAATTTACCAACCAAGAATCTTACATATCTACAAGCACTTACCAGAAACAAGTATTCAGTTAACAAGAGCTTGCGATAGTAAACAGTCCATTACTGTGAGACCGCACAGGGTGACGGGTTTCGTTCTTACAGGTAAATACATGATAGTCATTTTTAATGTTTCTATGAGGTTTTGTTTCAGTTCTCATTAATATTATCGTATGAACAAGAGGTGTTGTTTCAAAACTTGATTTGGAGCTATTTCAATTTTGGAATAATATTTACGTTGAAAGTGAACCTAATCAGTAGCGTTGTTTGTGTGCTCTCTGTCAACAAGTTTCGACCTATAAATACAAGGCTCAAGTTTACATTCTTCACCTACTTGAATTTACATATTATAAAGGTCTATCGTAACGAAGCTGAACTAAGTGAATGTTATTATTTCAAATCTAAATATAATTTTTAAACCTCAAACGAACGTTTCACTAAGATCAGCACCGAACACAACTCGAGTATTTTGTTGCTCAGTATATTTGGTGGGTTCATTATTAACGATATTAACTCCAAATCGAGTTGTTAAAGTTAGTACATACCGAATCTTTTGTAGAACTTCATTCACGATGACACACAACATGATGGAAAACTAAAAGTTTAAATACTGAAGAACAGCTTCAGTTCTCGGTCAGTTTTGACACATTGTTCCTTTCCACATGAAAGAAGAAAACGCCTATCATACTATTGTAAGGTTTCATCCCATCAACGCCCTTGAGCAACTCTTTTGTCCTCTGGTCATACTATCATCAGGAATCTAGATTAAAAAAAAACACATGAACTCTGCCATCGCGCTCAAGTCCTTTTATCCAGCTGTTGTTGACACAACAGAGAATAATGGGAAAGAGACACTTTAATAGGAAGTAGGAAGTGTTCTCTGCATGAATACTCTGAGTCTAATTCAAACTAGAGCCTGTTTGAATTCTATTTTAATGTTCGAAAGTTTCCTTCGTTCTAGATATTCAAGGGACACAGCTTGGATCACTAAATTAGATTTCGTAAAGTGATGAATATTTGTCGATACATCATAAAGGATGCTTTAAGGCAGCATTCCGCAAACAATGGTCCTGGTGGTCCTCGAGGCCTGCCCTTTGGGCAGGCGCAGGATGATCCGTTGAACCTAGCAACTAATGAAACTGGTTTGCGGAACGCTGCTTTAAGGTATAATTTAGATCCTTACGGAGTTGATTTGTATCAATATGGTACACATTAGTTGTTAAATTTCCTGTCATGGGCTGTCAATATTGTCAATTTGGAATAAAGAATGCTATGTTACAAACCTAATATTATATCAGATTAAGCGTTGAAAATTGATATTTTGAAACATTTTTTTCGCTTAGTGTTCAAGGTTTGAAACATTACATTATGTGCTTCTCAGAAGATGTAATGACTAGGTAATACCAAATATTGATTGAATGGACGTTGGCACCACTTTCTATCCAACGACGTCAATTTTAGAGTTCCGATATCTGTCACATTGATAACAATTAGCTAAAGAAATATGTCAATGCACCGTCCTTGACTTATTGATAAATATCTTTTTTATTTATAGTTCGTGGTGTATTTTTACTGTTGATTGCCGAAAATATCAAGGTCACAACTTTCGTCTCACTCTTTTCTCGACTCTTGAGAATACTTAGAGATCGAGAGCGTATAGATTTATGTAAAACCCTCACATCATAAGATTTCAAAAAATACTTGATACGTGTGGGGTTGCAAGGCGCGGTATTCGAGAAAAAAGCCGGACACATACACAATACACCTGGGAATCTTGCTATGTTACATTCTAAGAAGTCGATTACAGCACCCAAATGAAACCTCTATATCTCGAAAATGAAGCGGAATTCGGAAGATGATAAATATAATTACCTTTTTATGTTCGTGTCAGGATTTCAGCTGCAAAGCATCTCAGCCGAGTTCAGTTACACTCTTTTTATATACAGCACAGCAGAACGAGTACGCGTTATATATACAGTTTTGTCAAATATGGTCGTGCACTGTACATAAATAACATTTCGTTATTGGCCCGAATGTATTTCTATATTGGTTTTGTTTTAGTTGTTAGTCTAATATGCGTAGTGTAATTATGATTTTTACCAATTACAGTAATAAAATACTGAACGTATGATCTTGACATACCACAATAAGAACTGAGCTTAGACCACAAAATAAAAATGGAATATCTTGTAAGACACCACAAAGCTATATGTAAAACTCTAATACCATTGTATTTAAGATCTGTATTCACTCTTCTGTTCCTTCACTCATAATTTATTTTCTTCCTCAGGTCCAAAAAACAAAGAAATGGGAATTCAACGAAGATACATATGTTTCCATCAAATTCTCGTATACATCCTTGCAAACCATTACATAACAGCTGACGTACCATTACCATCGATGGAAAAAGAGCAATCTTATCGAGTTTCTCTCTACCATTGTGTAACGGCTGTGGTAGAGATATATCTCTCGACAGACAAATACTTGCCAATCTACGATGGAGCTGACGATCCCTGGATTGAATCAGTAATCATTCGTCACTTCCAACAGATAATTCCAGTCGTCGTTCACAAGATTTCTCATATAACGGAAACGAAAGGAGTGTCCCATTCGGGATATCAGCATCACCTTGATAAGGCGGATGTGTCTTTGTATATATGCAATGACTGGAAACAGTTTACTTTCCAACTACGTCAATATCGAAGCGTTCCGCACTGGAATAGAAGAAGCAAGAATATAATTGTATTAACTGAGGAAGATCTTGAATTGTATATAGTAAGTTACGTCCTAAAGCTCTGTTGGTCAAACAAAATGTTGAACATTTTACTTTTCGCAGGAATAAATTCACATCTTTATGTTGAACAAAGTAATCAATTTCCCGTGCGTATTCTCACTTTCAATCCCTTTCTTCGCGGTCAATATGGAGAATTTGGACGTACGATTGAATATTCAGCAGACGCCGTGTGTGAATATCACACAGCAGAGAATATAAATAAACTGTTTCCAGATCATAGAAAATTTCACGGATACCCTTTCAGAACAAGAGGATTTCATAAGTTTCCCAATATTTTATGCGAGAAGCGTGAAGACCCTAACGATGAACAACTGACAGTAGAAGGAGGAATTGACGCGAATTTCGCTTTTCTACTGAAAGAACGTATGAATTTTACCCTTCAGACGTTCCAAGCCATATATCCTGATAATAGACACGATATTACATGGACTCTTGTTCTGGACAGCGTGTTACAAGGAGAATCGGACATGTTCATGAATGCTATGCCTCTGTACCCTAATGATTCTGCTGTATTAGATTTCACAGTACCTGTTTCACCGTTCCCCATTCACTTTGCAGTACCGAAGGCAAAGAAAGTACCGATTCAGGAGTGTTTGTTTATGTGTTTTCAGTATAGTGTATGGTTTGGAATAATTATGACAGTAGTTATTTCAATTATTACACTGCATCTGTTTGTGAAAGCAATCCGTGGACATGAACCTTACCTAAAATGCAATACAATCTTTACCTACATCA
>JAGDQP010052446.1:2216-13782 GCA_022664845.1 Lepisma saccharinum | reverse complement strand
ATTCCGTCAATGGTTTAAGTGTTGCTATAATATTCGTATCCTTGTGCTTATATTCACAGTCTGCTATAATCACACCACTTGCTAAATTACAGTGTATATTAAATGTTTCAATACTTAAAAACTTTGGAAGAAATTGACCGACATGAGTCTCTTCTGGCTTAAGATCCCTATTTTTCTTGAAACCTAATAACTTAGCAACAGTTCCCACATTAAAACTTTCTGCAAATGGTGTAACTTACATGCGATGTGTCACATTAGAAGAAAATCTTTGGTAGTGTTGTTCCTAATGTTGATGAATTATATTGACCTGGTGGAATAGTATATTTCACTCCTTTATAGGTATAAATATTATTATTTCTTGTTACATTTGGTATTCGGTACATACTATAGAATCCAATCAGTGCAATTTTCAAATTGTAATTTTGATTATCAATTTCATTATGAAGATTCAGTCGAAGCTTTGGTGTAGTTCCCGATAAGTGCAACACAATCATTTCTTTTTTAAATAAAAGACTATATAATATATAATTTTTATGCATCATTCATTAGGTAATCAAGTTTCAATCTTTCAATAGCTTGACGAAAACTATAACCGTTAGATGAAAACTTTAATAGTTTAAGACATAAGTGACCGCAAATTATATCATTAAAGTGTTGAATTCGATCACCATTATATTCCATTATTGTGTTTTTAGGATTTAAATATTCAATCAAAGACTTGGGAGGTACTCCAACAAATGAATCGAATATACAGGCTTTATTATTTTCATACCAATAACATATCCAGTGCGTTCCAGTATTGATCGATTTATCTAAGTTAACAACAGCACATTCTTTTCTGAACGGTGGAGTAGATGGAAGATTATCCAACATGTATACAAATCTAAAGTGTTTTATATTTAATTCTTTAGCTATACGTTCGATATCATAATTGGTGAGCGCTTTTGTTTTACTATTAGCTTCTTTCTTCTCCGTTTTCTTTTAAGACCTTTACCTCTAGCTAGAATTGATGATTCCATAACTTCATTATGTCGTTTTTGTTCTTCTAACTCTTGCTTATTTTTCTTTGCATCGATTACAGCTTTAGCTATAGCTGCTGAACCACCTGCAAGACTACCAACAGCTCCCAATGCAGCAAGTATCGCAGGAATCGTAAATATGAAACCACCAGTTTTTGGTTGATTACGAAGTTTCTTTAACTGTGCTAGACTTAATGTTAGAGCCATATTATGTCCCTATTTTAAGCATTTTTGTTTCTTCGCAAGTTGTACTTTATTTAAAATATTGTTAAAATTTTATGACTTCAATTCCTGTGCTGGAATTTGAAATTTTACATCTTTTGCTTTCCATATATAAATATACTATATTATATTCACGAATTTTGAATTGAATTTATTCGAAAACTTCGGCTCAGGTTGCTACGCTGCATTTTTGCTAAGTTTAAGAAAAAATGCAGCAATCTATAAACATCATCTCATTTTTCGTTTTGTATTTATTGCCATTGCTACTCCTAATGAAGCTAATTTTTCACCTAAACCAGCATCTTTGCTAACAACTCTATCAAAAGCTTTAAACTCTAAGTCTTGATCAGCTCTATGCGTATCTGATAGATCTTTAAAGTTCTTATAGGTAATATAATGCTCTCGACATGCTTGATCTAATCTAGTTATACCTCGATCACCTCTTGCTAATCTTTAATCTAAACTTGCACCATGGCCACAGAACTCACAGCCGGGGAGGTGTAGTTCAAAGGGTAATTTATTAATTATATCGTTCAGTAAACCTTTACCCTCAGTAGTTTGCCAAAATGTTGGTGGAAGTATATGAATTATCTTTATGAGGTAACATAAACCCTTTGGATTTGAAACAATAAAACTGGATAAACGAGGGAAATCATATCCATTATACCCACTTTCTCATTATAAATATTCTTATTCCCAGCTGCTTCTTCACCTGCTATAACTAATAATCTATCTACTAACTTTCTAACATCATCTATCCAAATAAATTGTTGTTGCATATTTGTGTAGCGCTTAATTCCCTTTCCTTGCTTCCTTTCTTTTAAATGTTCACCTTTAGTTTTCATTTCAAGCCAAATAGGTTTAATAATTGTCTTGTACATATCACTGGAGCTTGATTTCACTCTATTTTGTGATGAATCATGATTCTGATATGAAGCATTTGTCATCTTTAAAATGTTCTTATAAGTCTTATAATCTTCATCAGTGAAACCTACCGGCTGCTTACGAGTTATTAACTCCTATAAACCATCTGTTCCTTTATAATTGTACTACAAAAGAGGAATAGCAACAATATATTCATAATTATGACCAGCATGAAGGTATTTGTCTTGACTGTGATAAGATCCAATATAACGCTGGGTTAAGAAATATTTGAAAAATATTTTTAAATTCCTTAGTCAGAGAATGGGGACAAAGATGTGATCTTCCACTAACACGCATTGTCACTGACCGAAAAAGCTTCCTCGAAATTCTACGTTCGCCTCATTTGGAAGTTCAACATGTGATTCCTATAGGACAAAACAAATTACAACTAACGTATAAAAACTTTTACAATGATAATTCGCCTCACGTTTTTACCAATGTAGGAGTAACAGCCTTTATATCCTCGTGGGCTAGGGTTCGTTTATATGAATTACTAGACACTGTTGGTATGGAGCGTCTCATTTATTGTGACACGGACTCAGTTATATACGTGCAGAGAAAAGATAAGCCATTATTACAACGTACTGAGAATTACCTGGGAGAATTGACCAATGAAATAGAAGACGGATGGGAGATGCAAAGCTTTATTGGTTTGGGTCCGAAAAATTGCAGTTACGCTAAGAAGAAGCAGGGAAGCAAACTGGCCCACACCAGTTTTTAATGATTATCGTAAATGATTATCGCATAATGATTATCGTTACGCTAAGAGGATCTTCTTACTGGTAAAGTGATGTATGTTTATAAAGTTCGTGGTATAACTTTGAAATATCGGGCGAAAAGAGTTAAAACTTATGATCGTTATTACAATTTGGCTACTGAAAAGTATAATTAGTAGTCGTCAAATCTTTAATCCTAACAATAGCTTGCGTAATCCACGTTACCAAATCGTTTCCAATGGACAGTGGAAAACACACCGAATAGTCAATAATAAGCGCCGACGGCTCAGTCCTTCAAACAAAAAAAATTATTGTACTCTTCCCTATGGATATTGTAGTGAATAATTTTCGTACAAGTTACAAAATGCACAGTTGTCAACCAAATATTTCAAAAGTATAAAACACTTTTTTGTTGCAAAGGAATTTTTTTGTAAAACCAGAAAACAAAAGTAATTGTTTGTTACGAAAACTATTTTATAAAAGTAGAAGTAAAACTTATTGTGAATTTTCTTATTTGCTTTGTAAAAAACTTTTTTGTGAAACTTTTTTGTAAAACTAAAACTTCTTGTGAAAAATTTTTTGATACGAAAACTCTATTGTAAAAGTAAAACAAACTTTTCCTTGTGAAAACTATTTGTGAAGACTTTTTTGTTACGAACGCTTTTTTGTAAAAGTAAAAGGAAAACTTTCTGTGAAAACTTTTTTTGTTACGAAAACTTTTTTGTGAAAGTAGAAACTATTGTCTTCTTGTGAAAAGTTTTTGTGAAAGAAATACTGAAAATCAATTTTGTAATTCTTATTAAATGGTTGTGTAAAATATCGTGTTGCAAGGTAAAGTTGTTAAAAGAGTTTGAAATAAAAGGCAATATCACACCGATTTTCATTGTACAGGAAAATATTTAGTATGATTCGTCTTTAGGTATTACTATTTTGTATTAATTGTATCCAATCAGTACATTTTGTACCAGTTAGCTTTTTTATTACAACACTGTTTGACTTGTATGAAAAAGGATCACTGTTCAATATCACTTTGTATCAACTCTGTAATCCGAATATTTTTGTATCACTTGGAAATGTTTGTATACACCTTACTTATGCACAAAGTTCCTTGTTAGTACAAATCCTTTGTTTTATTCCTATACATGTACCAGTCCTTGTGTATATTCAATCTTAGAACAAGTAACAATCTTGGTTAGTTCAAGTCCATGGATGTAGTGTATCTTTCATCCACAAGATTACACGGATTCTATCTCTACATTCCAAGTCTGTTATCATCTTCTTGTGAGTAGTGAGTAAATTATGTAACATATCGATAGAATCGGTGTGACATTAAGCAAATATCGTCGCAAACAAAGGGAGTTATTAATACGTAAAACATCCGTAGTATCAGAAATTTGACTGCATAAGTCTATACACTGATAGTACGAGTCAAAAGAAATATCGTCATAGCACTTGTCGAAAACTATACTGAAGCAAGGTGTCCTCAAGACTTGGCAGTACACACTCGAGGGTCACCTCTGCAAACGTACACTTACAGCTATCCATTGTTCCCTGGTTCACCTGCAGCAGACTAATTTGCAGTTCAATTCACTCCGCAATTTATTGGTTTCGTCATCCAATCAGATTGTTTTAATTCAGAACACATCATTATCTATGCTGGCTGTGTTTGTGGTCTTCTGAGAGAGGGCACTTTGTTTAAAGGATGTATTAAAATATTAGTATTTCAATCTATTCGTTATACACAACACCAGTGTATTATATGTTTACCAACTTTTGTAAAGTTCCCCAGTCACCAAATTCGGTTTTGGATACTTTAGATCAAGTCCAATATTCCTTTTGCAGTCCATATCCTATGAGGTATGCAACCTACCATTACTAGTAACCGAGTTTGGTTTAGGAAATGTAGTCTAAAATTGTGACAGACAATAAGAAAACTGACATCATTTATTAAAATATTCCAAGATGACAACACTGTTGATCCTAAGTTGGAAACAGTTGACGCCTTTTAGATACTGTACTGTTCCTGCATGCGAAATAACATATAAAGCTTAAAGAATGAAATATTAAATAAATTAATCTGAGTTGGCAATACTGTTAATGTTAAGTTGGTAACACTTGGTCATCATCACTGACGTATTGCAAGTTGTTCTGTAAAAAGTCATTGTATATACTTAACTTGTGTCATAGTTACCTATTTGCCATAATTAGTATGTTCATTGTACACCTATGAAAAAATAAAACTTATCACCTCACCTAACCTTCACATAAACCAATAATTTCTTTAACAAGTTCAAAATGCATAGCAATTCTTTTGTTTTCAGTGCGCCTATATGATTGCAGTCTAATTCAAAAATATATCAGTGAAAACTAAAATACTTCTTCTCCGAATCTCAGCCAAAAATGCCTAAAGGCAAATATCAGTGTCATTCATACCACGCTAATGTTGGACTAAGTAAGACGGCTGGACGTCAATATCCGTTCTCTAGCCAATCCAGATTAGTTGTTGCACACTGTCTCCAAAAATCTGTAAGATACAGTTTTTCTGGCTGTTTTCGCAAGTAAAACAACATGGAGACATCATCTGAAAGGAGGACCTGTCGTTTCAGTTCTTAACAATATACTTACATTGGACGACCCATTTTCTACTTATAACCAATTCTACTTATGTTCAATTTGTAATTAGAGGGACTTTAACTTCAGTTCCTGGTAAGGAATTCAAGTGGTTCGGAGTCTACCTTAAAACTGTAGGCCTCGCCCTTAGTTTACCAACGCAATGTCAAGAATGAATACAGCGGTGGAATCACACAACTACACGTGTGTTACCGATATAAGTTTAACATTCTACGTGAAAAACGCCTCACAGATTAAGAGCAATCAAGAGATTCATGCGAGGAATAAACAGGAAGGGAATCAAGGGTGTAAAACGATAAGTCTGAGACATACCTAAAGCAAGACCAACATAACGCATAACATTCAATAAAAAACCTACAAAACATCCAGATGCATGTTAGGAATAACTACGAAGGGAAGCCAAACGTGTATGCAGAGGCGTAAAATGTTAAGTACTGCACATACCTACATAAGACATTAGATGTCCTATGGGAAGAAGAGATGTCTTGGTAAATCAGTAGATGCATGTTAGGCATAACTATAAGGGATATTTGATTCGATTCAAAGACGTAAAACTATAAGTCCGACACATACCTAAACCAACATCTACAAAAGATATAAGATTCCCTATGGGAACGAGACAGATGTTGGAAACCGTGTAGGTGCATGTTAGCGATAGCTAGGAAGACCTCTGATTGCATTTCACGCTGTCAAATGTAAAGTTCATTATATAAGTATAGAATCCAATTCATAAAACATTAGATTTCCTACGGGAATGGGACAGATGTTGGAAAACTCGTAGGTGCATGTTAGCGATAAGTAGGAGGACCTCTGATTGGATTTCATGTTATGAAATCTAAAGTTCATTATATAAGTATAGAATCCATTCCATAAGACATTAGATTCCCTACGGGAAAGATACAGATGTTAAAATTCAGTAGGCGCATGTTAGGTATAACTTGGAGGATATCCGATTGGATTTCATGTTGTCAAATGTAAAGTTCATTACATAAGTATAGAACCCATTCGATAATATGTAAGATTCGCTACGGCAACGATATAAATCTCAGAAAATCAGTAAGTACATGTTAGGCATAACTAGAAGGACATCCGATTAGATTTCATGCTATCGAATGTAAAGTCCATTACGTAACTAGGAAGTAATCAGATGTCGCTTTCAAATATTCCACGCTATAGGATATCGCTTTAGCATTATTACAAAATCGGGGTCTTAAACTTACGTAGCACCTGTTATTTTCCTCCAGTACATTTATTTCATTACAATAATACTCATCATAGCAATTCAAACAGCATTGCTTTCATAGCAAATACATATTGAGGGTTCCTGATTATACAATTTATACATATGCTACACTTATTTCACGTAATCAACGTTTATTTTAGAAATATAACATAAGCGATCAATTGGTATAGGTTTCGCTTGCTTTATTTCATAATTCATGAAATAATATCTTAGTTTTATCCCAAATTTCCATCTTTTTCTCTCTCATCTTCCTTGTCCAGGATTTTGTGCGTATTTGTGCTATTTTGTGCACGCTCGGTTTAGCCAGGAAATCGAAAACAATGTGGTTGGGCCAACTTCACGCTAGCCCAACCACATCAAGCTATCGGAATAAAAACCACTCCAGGATTTTTTGCTAATTTGTGCACACTATCCCATACTTTGTCCACGCTCGGTTTAGCCGAGAAATCGAAAACAATGTGGTTGGGCCAACTTCACGCTGGCCCAACCACATCAAGCTATCGGAATAAAAAGCACTGCAGGATTTTGTGCTAATTTGTGCACACTATCCCATATTTTGTGCATGTTCGGTTTAGCTCAGAAATCGAAAACAATGTGGTTGGGCAAACTTCACGCTAGCCCAACCACATCAAGCTATCGGAATAAAAACCACTTCCAGGATTTTGTGCCTATTTTGTGCTAATTTGTGCACACTATCCCATATTTTGTGCACGCTCGAGTTAGCCCAGAAAACAAAGACAATGTGGTTGGGTCAACTTCACCCTGGGCCAACCATATCAACTATCGGAATAAAAACCACTCTAGGATTTAGAGCATATTTTGTGCTAATTTGTGCGCACTGCCCCGTATTTTGTGCACGCTCGATTTGGACCAGAAATCGAAAAGTAGAATTGGATTTAGCCCAGAAATAAGAAAAAGGAGGTTGGGTCAAAATCACCCTGGCCCAACCACATCAAACTATCGGAATAAAAACCACTCCAGGATTTAGTGCCTATTTTGTGCTAATTTATGCACACTATCCCATATTTTGTGCTCGCTCGATTTATCCCAGAAATCGAAAGTAATGTGTTTGGGCGAACTTCACGCTTGGCCATCCACATTAACCTATCGGAATAAAAACCACTCCAGGATTTTGTGCATATTTTGTGCTAATTTGTGCACACTATCCCATATTTTGTGCACGCTCGATTTAGCCCAGAAATCGAAAGCAATGTGTTTGGGCTAACTTCACGCTGGCCCAACCACATTAAGCTATCGGAATAAAAACCACTCCAGGATTTGGTGCTAATTTGTGCACACTATCCGATATTTTGTGCACCCGCGGTTTAGCCCAGAAATCGAAAACAATGTGGTTGGAGCAATTTCACTCTGATCCAACCACAAAAAGGAAGGTTTCGGTGAAAATGGAGCTACAACTTTTTTGCAAATTTTATGCTAATTTTTGTCAACTTCCTAATTTATATTTACGATGGATTTAGTTTAGATATCAATAGTGCAAGCTGAAATAACAAAACATTTGGATGTGGTACTTTAGTGTGCATTAATTCAATTCTACTTAAGCATATTTTCCAATCATTGGTCAGAGAAGTTGTGGTAGAATATTTTGTAATTCCTTACTTCAATCCCAAATTAATAAATGTACATTGCAATGTCGTTTCATTTTCTGTTTTCTAGTATTCATATCATGTGATTTTATGTATAACAATGTAAAAAGAGCTTCAATTGTTTGATTTTCTCAAACATATATTAAATACAATAATCAAAATGCAACAAATACATTTTCCCTTTTGATCTAATATGGGAAATCATCCTAACATTTATAAAACAGTAAATTTGAAACTAGAATTGTTTTATCTTTTCGAATATATGACAAATACAAGGTAACCAATTTTGATAAACTGTCCACTGATAAACTTAACACACGATGATACGATACTGATAAGTTAAGTTGTATAAATTAAAAAAAAATCTTTTAATGGGTTTTTCAGCAAATGTAACGTCCTGAAGTAATGGAAATGGTTTCCTTTGGGCTTGAGAATGCCTACGTGTTACAGATGTACAATTTTGATCCTTATAAGTATCGAATGCTATCAACTGTGTTGTGATACTTAGTTCTGATGTGTTAGTTATTTTAGAATATAAATAGACCTCGTATTTAAACTTCTGGAAAAATATACACATCAGTGAAAGAAAGCCAGAAAGTTTTATTGAAATAAGTGAACAGGTAATTTTAAATATTTATAATATAAAGCTTAAAAGTTAAATAATATTAAATATTAAATCAACAAGAAATAAAAAATATTCTGCATAAAAAGCCTTTTAGGTTTTTTGGTTAATGGTTTTTTACCCAAAAACTTGTTTTAACATTTTCTGGGGGCAATTAATTGATGTAGAATTTACCATATCACAATAGGACAATTCACTAAAATAGTTACAGCCAAAATACTTTTTTTATCTGCTATTTTCCAATGTAGGATTCAGAGAGCATGCTGCTGACGTTGACAATGCATAAAATAATTAATTCGTTATAATTTACATTTAGAGACTTAAATCATGAACAGCTAAAAACGAAAATTAGAGTAGGATCATTTAGTCAATAGGTACAGTTTCATACCTTTATAGGACCATTTTCTCAGTGTGAATGTGCCAATACATACAACGCTTAAAGTAATGTGTGAGATATAATTTATATTTGGGGAATTAAATTATGATCAAAGTAAGAAAACGAAAATTACAACAAAACCATTAATTCAAAATTTATAGCCAAACAACTTATTTTTCAGAATTCATGCTACCAATGTCAAGAAAGCTTAAAATAAATAGTTCGTAAAAATGTACATTTGAAGAATTAAATGATGAGAGACTTAGGAAAAAGAAAATTAATCTAGGATTGCTCAATTAAAAGTTACAGAAAAGAACAAAACATAATTTTTGAGGCCATATTCCAATATGGCGGCTCAGTTTGTACTTTTCTAATGCTTACAACACTTAAAGTAACTAGTTTGTTATAATTTATTTTAATACCAATTTCAATGCTTTCACATTGCCTATATGTATCTCGGAGGTAAACGGCACTACCACTTTCTTGCAAAATCGTGCTTTGTAAAATAATTTTGTAGATTTGAGCACGATCTTCTTGGAGATATAGAGAGAAATGCCATTGTTTGTTTTCTAGTAGAGTTGGCAAATTATATTATAACACTATGTCGCAAAAAATGTGAAAGAGCGTGCTTAATTCTACAGAACTATCCACCGAGATCGAGTTTTCAAAAAAAAATTACATACAGTGTGCGGCAGGTATCTGAGTACAAATTCACGTCCGCTGGGAAAAAGGCACAGACAACAGAGATAGAGCATTTATTATCTTTTAACTTTCTGTACAGGTGACCACATACACAGTGGACGACATGATTCAATAAAACCGCCGTCAGTCGCAATAGCAGCCTCTACACGCTGTCGAAACCACATGCAGGCAATAATGAGATGAGCTTGGGAATATTTGCTATTGTATCCACAACAGCTGCCCAGAGAGCCGCAACGATGTTGTATGGATGCCTCTAAGAGTTCCTCTCAACCACACCGCATATATAATAGTCCATTGGGTTAATGTCTAGGGAGATGGGGGTCCACATGTTGGGAGTGATATATATGGTTATGAAAATTTTCGGTCATGCATTCTTTAGTTGTATGAGCTATGTGGGATGACGCGGGATCTTGCTAAAAAAAAACGTACGGCCTCCCATGTGCTACAGCAGTAATCCAGAGCTTCAGAATCATGTTCAACACTTCGGTGTAAGCAACGGTGTTGCCTCTGGCACCTTGAAGGAAGAAATGTGGAGACATCACGTCACCTTCACTGTTCACGACCTTCACTACCATCGCTGAGCCTGCAAATTTAGTGTGCATGACGGTCGAAACATCCTTGCGGCTTTTACTAAGCCACCGATTATTTTTGCGGTTCTTCTTCTGGCTCTGTTCAAAGATTTTCTCATCGAAAATAAAAAAACATTCCTGACTCCTCTGGATGTTTCAGCTTGATCAGGAGGCGCTTGGCTCTGGTCAGGCGATTCTCCCTGGATCTCTAGGACAAGAAATCTCCTTGCCGCTACACGTACGAGTTGTAACGAAAGTCCTCATGAACCACACGTCGGATAATGGTATCGTCAACAGGCAGTTCCCTGGCGACTGTCCTCATGGATTTCCCAGCATCTTAATCGACGGTAGCCTGGGTACAAATGCAGAAATGACGAATTCTGGCGTCCTGAGGATGTCAGAGCAATGATAATGTCGTTTTCTGTGGAAAATGGTTGCCAAATCACCCCTAGTAGCCCTCAGTTCTCTCTGAACTTTGAAAAGTAATGACCAGGTGACTTTCACAAATGCAGCGATCTCTCAGCCAAGGATACGATGGCAGCTTGCCTCTTCATTTCATGGATTAGTCTAGGTAAGGTCATGTTTACCTGCAACAAAAAAGGATTTATAACTATGACGTGCAGGATAGTTGTGTCACCTATAATGCGTGTTCTCAAATACCTTCCGCACCCTTCCAAGGTATAGATAAATTATCAAATTCATAATAGTAGTGACTTAGTCATCCGCACTAACGTACTGGTTGCACACAGTGAATAAATTACTAGACTAGATGCAGTTAACATTTATGCATCGGATAGGGATCTAAAGAAAATCGTAGACCTTCACTTTGGCCACCCTAGCACCGCACCTAATTGTCACAGGGACATGAACTATACCTTGTTGGGACAGCTTATGGAACACAAATTCCAACGAGGAAACCTTTGTGCCCCCCCCCCCCC
>JAGDQP010052445.1:0-13782 GCA_022664845.1 Lepisma saccharinum | reverse complement strand
TGTGATCTGGAATTTAGTCTGCATCAAAGGAATGGGTGAACCGTGAAAACAAAATTTGGGGTACGTCTTTATTGTGAATTTTTGGAGAAGAGACGACATTTTTCTCTCTCTCTCCTGAGCTTCTTTTTTAAAGTTACAGCTCTTGAGCATAATGTTTGTTTGTGGAGTAATTTAAATCACTAGTTCGTTAGGGTTTAATGGCTGTAGCCATTGTCGGGTTTCTGCCTTTATGTTATTGCAAAAAAGGATTTCGTCAAATATAGTCTTAACCGCTAAAGTAAAATTATCCTGAGCAATGGAAAATGCTTTCTCAAGAGCAATTCTTGCCTCGCTGCGTAAATATTTTTCTTCCAGAGCCTTATCTCCATTGAATTTCTGGAAGTGTACATGAAGTGTACGGCATGCGCGAGTACGTTGTTGTAATGGCCAAACCTGGTTTAACGTTCGAAACTGAGCAATATGATTTTGAATTATATTTTCTATATAAGACATGATTGAATTGACATAAATTATGATCGTTGTTACTTCTTCATTTGTTTTTGGAGGTTCTAATTTAGGATTTACGAATCGCGGCATTGTAATTTAAGAAATTTACTGGAGCCGTGTGCGCAAAATTTGACTTGACGTTTTGTGACAATTGATAACTTGTAGGGAAAGTGTCTGTTGTGGACGTGTCGCAAGATAGTAGATCATGTCGTTTTCTCGTATTACGACATAAACAAATTGGAAACCGTAACGGCGTCTGGCTTGTATTACTTGTTGTACTTCATTTCGGCTGATATGTGTAAAAAGTTTGTAAAATGCGTGAACGTCATTTGTCATACGAGAAAAATATAATAATAGTTCGGACAAAAGTCGCTCGCTACTTTTCGGAAAAATAACATAGCGTAAGCTTAGCGGAAATAAACTAAGAACTCGTTGTGCTATCATTTCTGTAATGGGTAGCAAAAACAATTTTACTGAAGTTGGATTGATTTTGACTACTGCGAAAAATACTAAACGAATGTCGTAATTGTACCAAGAAATTGGAACCGTACTCATAACTATTTCAAAAAATAACGCTGCGATCTCATACCATGATAACTAATTGGTTTATCGGGCGAATTGAACTCAAGATTAATAATAAATAACCACGAACGCGCTCCACCATGATAACAAACTAGGTAGTTGGTCATTGGAAGACATGTATGGTGCCGAACACTATAACAGACCTATCTTTGGGTCAATGCGAGAGGATTTATACGATAATAATGGTGCCGAACACTACAAGAAGTATCCGAGCTGTCGGCATAGAACCTAGAGATTAGGCGATGAACACCTTCTAAACGGACTCGGTTATGGATGAGCAAACAAAAAATATATTAAATAATGACATTTATTGAAGGTCGTAGCTCATATAAATTCCAAGAATACAAGATTATTTAAACAAAACATGGATTTTTATAGGAGATGTCAATACTTCTCGTCGGCGTCGAAGTTCTGGATCATGATGCGAATAAGAATTTAGTTACAAATTTAAACATATTAAATATAAAATAACAAGTTCTCTGAGTTTATAGACAACTCCAAATACCAAATTATACCGAATCAAATACATATACCAACTTAGTTAATTTAGAGAGAACAACATACATTTTGAATTTAAGATGTATCTTATGTGTTGATATGTCGAATGAATTGCACTTCATATTCAAAGTTCGAACTGTCACTTTCACTGTATGAGTGGTTTAACCGTGTTCAAACCAAAGATATAAAGTTCTGTAATTCTTCAGAGTGCAAAACGGAGTGTAATTTTGAAGATAGCTGCTCAACGAATGTTAATGTATAATTTAGGTTAAAGCTGTCGAAATACTTAATGACGATGGTTGAGCACAAGCGTCTACGAACGTCTGTCTGCGAGTACGTCTAGAGAGAAGTTTTTGGTAATATTTATCTTAGTCTATTTTCTAATTGAAGGAAGCACTGAGAATTTTCATAAGGGATAAAGTACAACTGTTCAAGCTGTTTACAATTTTTAAATTACTTCTTAGATAGATTCTTGTGTTACTATTCACATCAATAAATAAGTATCCAGATTGTCGCGTGGCTCTTGTGAAAGGGAACATACACAAGTGACAATTCTTAGTTCTTGCGAAGCATGTTCAAATCATGGTTATTGGAAAGAGCTCTTTCCGTAGGAAAGTATACACGGGAATAGAAATGCTCTTATTGTTAAGTTGTTCTGTTTTGGCATACTAATTGTTACCTTGGAGCTTAAGACAATTTTATCGTTTGATAATGATTCATTACATTATAGACGTCGAGAAACAAATCTTGGAAACAACTCAATATAAACCAAATGTCTTACAAACTAAATAAACTATTACACAAAATTTTAAGAAAATAATGAAATGAATAAATTGAAATCTACAATCATACAACACTATCCTTGTCTTAAAATAGTAGCTCAAACTGAAACCAAAGTTGAAATTGGAGATACTGTCATAAAAGAGTCTACATTAAGAAATAAACACAAGAAAAAATATTTTTATGTAAAATTACATAGAACACTTAAATCAACACAAATTAGTGATTCCTTGTTAAGGATTCTTGAGTCTAGAAATAGAGTCCTTTAGATATTCAAAATATGATATTGGTTATAGAAAATGATTATACGTGAATATTTGAAATGTTCCAATAGTAGTTTGAATACATGAAAAAATTGAGTAAATATATTTTTAACTAAAAGTTCATAGCATTTGTAGTTTGAAAAAACTAAAACTGTCCTTTGACTCTAGAAATAAGAAGTCAAATATTTACGAAGATGTCACTGTAAATTGTTCTCTAAATAACATCACTTAATGAATGCTGATACAAGTTCGTTTAATAATATATAGATTGCGTATTATTAACGTAATGTCTCTTGTTTGGATCGTCCATATATTAAAGTGTCTCGAAGCTAAGATTATACAACTTGCACTTGCAATTAAAGTGTTCGATGACGTTGTCAATATCGAAATACTGTCAGTCACTTTCCACTGTAGGGAACATTTTTCACTGGGTAAATTCACTGTAATATGATGGGTAAGTGAATTGATGTCAAGTCTTCTGCTGTTAATTGTTCCAATTATAGGATTCCACTTGTAAATGTTTTTTTCTGCAAACAATCTTCTCGGAAGGATGGTACTTCAAGGGGAAGTTTCTTATGGTGGTTTAACACTATAGGGTTAAACACTGTTGTTAGATTTGATGTAAGGGGCTGGGGAATTGGTCTTACTGGGGCGTAACTTGCTGGCGCAACGTTCAAATCGAAGCTGTTTACAATTTATAAATTACTTCCTAGATAGGTTCTTGTGTTACTATTCACATCAATAAATAAGTTTCCAGATAATCGCGTGGCTCTTGGGAAAGGGAACATATACATGTGACAATTCTTAGTTCTTGCGAAGCAAGGTCAAATCATGGTTATTGGAAAGAGTTCTTTTTGTAGGAAAGTATACACGGGAATAGAAATGCTCTCACTGACACGTTGCTCTGTTTTGACATACTAATTGTTACCTTGGAGATTAAGATAATTTTATCGTCCAACTCAATATAAACCAAATGTCTTACAAACTAAATACACTGTTACAAAAAAAAATTTAATGAAGATAATGAAATGAATAAAGTGAAATATACAATCATACAACAACACAGTAAAAGGTGTTAATACTGTCGATGAAGCTATCACTTTTCTTCTTTCTATTGCACACATATAGACTAGAGTTCGTAGTTGTTGTAAACTTCATTGAAGTCACTAGAATATTCTGGTTCTATGAAGTTAACACAAAATAGGTAGAATTCGACTAAGTTCACTTTTAAAGACATTAGCATAACAAGCAAGTTAACTCTTGGAAATAGGTTGGCGACTAGTAATACTAGCATGGCGTCTTAAAGTTTTAACTGTTTTTTATAATGTTCCTGATTCCTTGTCTTGTGGGAATCGTACAGCTTTCAAGGTAAAAATGTTTATGTAATTTTGAAAACACTTGTTCTGGTAGATACAGGTGTGGATATTGTAATTGAATAGCTCGATTTTTTCCTGTCAAAGTTAAAAGAAGTGACAATTATTCGTCATACGTGACTGATTGAATGTTGCAGCTCTCTGTTATATTACCAAATACTTAGTTTGTCTTGGAAGTAAGGTCAGCTCCTAGTTGGACTTTCAAGCAGGTGCTATTACGTAAAATTAAATTGTTTTGCTGAATTCTTTTTCTATCTTTCGTGAATCGCAATTACCTTGGGTTCGCATGTCATTGGTTGGATCTTTACTGATGTAATATTCTTTAGAAAGGACAATATGTTTTCGCTTTGTAATAGCATCGATTGATTTTAATTAGAATTAATTGTTCGTAATTTGTGTATCCACTGAAGAGTTGATTTTTTTCTTTTAATTTCTTTTCAGTATTTATAATTTTACCTGATATACACTATAACTCTCCTCACTCCTAAATATATACTAATAATTAAGGAAAAGAAGAACGAGTAAATTTTCAGTTTTACAAGTTGATTATTTTCATTGATGGCTTTTTCTTACTCTTTTAAATTGTGGCTGTCCATGCCAAGATGGCAGACTAAAGTTGGTATGTTCGGATTCAGGTTTTTAAATTTTGGTCTATCATCTAGTTCTAACATTCTTGGATAAGCGAATGACATCACGTGAAATGCAACCTATTCTATGTAAATTATGTTGCCGAACATCGTTACCTCCAATGACCTTTATCTAAAAGTGATACTGGACTGACTGCTGCCATTGAAACATTGAAAATTTCATGAATATATTATGAAGCCAGGAAGCGGAGAAAACACTCTTTTGTCTACTTCCAGTCTAATGTAATATGGACCAAATATTCGATTCTAACGCTGTTTTTTACGCTTGATATCACTGTGCGCCCGTTTGTTATTTATAACATAATTCTTGTAAAAAAAAAAGTAATTATTATTTGCTGTATTTTCTATTATAATGCAAAGTACCGTATACTATTATATGAATAACTCAGGAATTAAGACAATTAAAAAACAGCGATAAGAAGCGATAAGCGATAAGAAGTACATAAAACTGAGTTACAACTGAGTAATTTGGTCCACATTGGATTCAACTGGAAGTGGACAAACGAGTTCAAATATTTGCGCTGGCGTCAATCTTTCGACACTAAGCAGTCAGTCCAATATCGTTACGTAGATTTCGATGGTTGCCTCTATGTTCTTTAGCGGGTCATGCACATAAACAATTTCAGTAAAAGTAATGTTCCATTAGATAAAATACAGCGTAAGAGTAAATGGAATTAAAAAATAATTTCAGTATTTAGGTTCTGAGCCTACGTAAATTAAAAGTAAATGCAAACAGATATTTTCATTGTGTACTAAATGTGTAAAGAATCATCAAATGATTTTATTTACGAATGTTGACACCATAGATAAAGAATACTAAGTAGATCGGTCGTAAAACGCACAATTCATTTTCCTTTAGTCACAAAGTGCACGATGTTGTATGATCGCAAATTACACGGTCGCAAAACGTATGAACTCAACAGTAATGACAGTAAAACATTTTATTGTATTTCTCTGCTTTTCAACTGAAAAATATTTAAAGATTTTTTAAATATAATTTTCGTTGTACTGAAAAAGGTACTACAATATGCATGTAGAATACGTTTTGAAGCAGTCATACAGAAATCTATTTGGTTGCCAACTTCTTCAGAATTAGTGGTTTTCATCAGTTCCGATTCACTTCTCCAAATAAGGGTGATTTGAGACAGATTCCATTCATCGCTATTTGGAGCAGTGAGTCGGAACTATGAACCTTGTACGCGTTAGGCCGATTTTCATATAGGCGCTAGCCGCCTGCTTTGCTTGCGATTTGGCTGAATAGCCAATTGAGTACGTGTTCTATTTAAAACAAGAGTTTCTATTGGCTACTCATAGATACCGTTATCACGCGGCGAGCACCTGCAACAAAAAACAACTTTAATCTATATGTATTTGTTCTAAACGGGAGTTTGATCGCGATCACTAAATGACACAATTTCATCAGGCAGTACCAGGATGGTACCTTCAACTTGGGTCCCGGCCAGCTCCTTCCCGTATCCTTTCTCCCTACCGTATTCCAACCTGAGCCATAGACACCTAATAAAAGATTTTCTCTAATAAATTTAGGACAACGATCATTCCAGTTTATGGGAAAGATATATGTAAAATTGTTTATCTTTGATCGTCGCAATCGCCTTGGAAAGTAAAGAATTTACAGACTGCACATTAAATACTCCCCGGATCGTTGGAAACATGAAAGTAAGTACAGGTGGAAAAAAATTAGTTTAACGCTTACATGGTTCACAATTCCGATACACTGCTTCAAGTAAACGTGAATGGAATCTGTGATGTCATATTGATTCAAGTCACAGACACTTGGAGTAGTGAATCGGAACTGTTTAAAACCACTTATTTTGAAAGATAAGGTATTAACCGAAAAATCACACTTTAATTTGTAATTTAAATGGTGCACAAAATGTTTAAAGTAATCTAAACTAACCCAACATAAAATTAACGCAATAGTAATGTATGAAAATTTTGAAAAGGTTGATTTAATATTAAATCAGTATAGAACGAATATCAGTATTGGAAGATCAAACACTGTAGGGAATTAGTAAGAATTACATTGAATGCATTAAATTAAAAGTAGTGTCGACTACTTTTGATAGATATCACTTATTTTCAGCCTCTATATACCAGTGTGTGAAGTGTCTTTAGACAGGGGTGGATTTCGGCCCTGGCCTGGTCGGGCCACGCTAAAATTTTCCAAAGACCTGGCCAGACCAGGCAAAATCCTGCTGTAGTCCGATATACTTCAATTATGTTCCGTGGATAGACAAAAATTACTTTACAAAATTGGTCGCATTAAAATTTAAATACTGTATTAACTGACTGTTAAAGCTATTAATACATAATCCGTGCCATTGCCAAAGCTTAGTGCTTGCCTAGGGTGTCTTCCAGAGGAAGGTATCCGGGAAATGGTTGTACAGCCCTGAAGGTGCTGTTGAAGTTCTAGTCGATTTTGAACTAGGTTCCATATGCTATTACCAGTATCTTAACTAGAAACCACCACCCCTCCTGCCCTACAAGGAACCTTTTAGTAACCTTGTCCTAGCATAAGGTGACAATATTTTTCCCAGTGATTCCGGGGATAAATGTAAAAAAGGGAAGTTACAATAGGCAAAGAAGATACTCATGAGGGAAGCTCTTCAAAAGAGTGAAGAACAATTATCTCGAGAAGAATCTTAAAGCCTTCAAACAAACAGAATTTCATTGTTGTGTTTTCATCATGAATAATTTAATTCATTTTTTATAACAATACAAGTTTAAATACATAACAATTGGAAATATTTAAATTCAAAATTAACAACAATGTTATCATTTTCTAAATAATCTTCGCATTAATTGATTGTGTTACAAACTAAAGGTTTAACGTGCGTGTTTCAGGGGATTAATATTTTATTTATGTACGTTTCAAAGTGTTAGCTAATGTTGATGATACTGGTCATAAATCTCTGCAAATGATTGCACACCAAATAAGAATTTCAAAATCTGGAAGAGGTAATAAACGTTTTTAAGGCACAACTAACTGGTGTACCAAGTTGAGGTTTACCTCCAAATTATGTGAAAATGGTGATCTTATTCTGAACTTCAGTATGGACGTTGGTCTCATAAAGAAAAAGTTAATTATTTTAAATGTGCTTCACCAATGACATTATTTATTTAACAACGAGTCTGTGGAGATTGTTTAATATTTCACAAATGAAAGCAGGCAATTAATTCAATTCAATGTAGACGTATGAAAATAATTAGTAATCGATCTTAGTTTTTCTAACAGTTAATTATAGTGTTCACTTTGTTGACCTCACAACTAGTGCTCATACAAATAGTGTTGTAAGTTTGTGGAGAAGGCTGAACGGATCACTCAACAGTTAGAATCGGCAGGCACCCTTTATAATCTACCTTGCTAATTTCAATTTTCTAATTATTGTATAAGATTCAACGGGATAATATTGATCCTCTTAAGTTTGATATATATAAACGCATTTTCCGTGGTGAATCTTATAATTTTTGCAGAGCATCTACTCGAAATAACATTCGTGATTAACGTGGAGACGCTCTATTATATTAACTTCGCTTCCTGAGGAACCGGAATCGCCATTTCTAGCGATTCGATTCATTTTTTGAACAGAATCACTGGAACTGTACTGTGATTTCGGTTCCTCCTTGGAAAGCATTTTTGTCCAATGTAATCTGAATTTAATAGCTATGATAACAAACCTAACTAAACCGAATTTAGTTTAACACCAATTAATGTAAAATATAATTAAAATAAACGTAAAATTAAATTGAAAATATTTTTTTAACGATTTAACATAATTACTAACAACACGTTGAGCTCATAATGTAGATTAATGTGATAATCACCAAGAAAACTGGAGGGTTAAAATATCAGTGAACTTATTAATAGGTTCGATGTTATCGCGTTTCCAGTTATTATGAAATATATATGATTTGCAAGTTCATCATTTTCACATAACTTTGAAACGAAAACCCTACTTGGTACGCCAGACATTCCTTAAAAACATCCATCATTTCTTCCTGATTTTGAAATTCTCATTTGGAATGCAATCCTTTGCTGATATAACAGTATCACTAACATTTGCTAACATCTTACAATATTTAAGAATAAAATATTAAATCACTCGAACACGAACTGTTTACGTTAACACAAAAAATACATTTTTCTAGTGAGAAGATTGTTTAGAATGTGATTATATTATTGTTAATTATGAATTTAAATATTTCTTATTGTTATGTTTTTAATACTTTTTAAAATTTATATTATGAAGAAATGTAATAAATTCATTTATGTTGAAAACAACATAATGAAACAAAATTTAAATACTAAAAATGCATTTTAACGAAAACTTTGTTACTGCATTGATTCTTACATGCTTGAACGATTCTAAATAGCCAGAACTAAAACAATGTAATGTGATTCGTTCAAATGAACTGAAGTGAGTATAATGGAAGTGTTCCGAAATTGTTGAGTTTTTGAAATGAAAATTATTTACGTGAAGTGCAATTTCGTTATTTAATTTGTGCTGTTACGAATCCGCTTATGTCGATTAGTAATAACAATCTTTTATCATAGCCAATTGATGGTTACATTCTTGGATGTTCTTCCTTTGTAAGCATTTTATGGCAGGTGTAATCTTAGCTTTTTAATATAATATTACATTATCCATCTTTGATTATTTACGTTTAATGATACATTACCTTATGTTCGACTATATCCGGTTTTATTACATCAAATGAGTTACGATAGAGAAACCGGGATCACCATCCAGTTCCAATGAATCGATTCCCTGCAATTGGATGGTGATTCCGGTTCCTTGGGAACCGAAGTGATTATGATGGAGTAGCTTCATGAAAAGAAAGTAGATGGTATACGCATCATAGGAGAAGGTATAAGGTTAACGTGTTATTAACGTGTAAGGTTAATCGGAGGGTATGCGGCGTATACCCTCGAATACAACCCTGGTTCCAATTGAAATATTACTAAAAGTTGGCCATGGAAGAATTTCTTCTATTGTACTATCCAGAAAGCCTAGGTGGGACATTATCACGATAAATGTATTAATTTATGTATTTCAACCAAGTCTTCCGAGGGAAAGTATCTATCCATGAAGTTATGTAATTACAGGAAACACATTTTTTAATTAATATTCTTATTCTACGTAAACGTTTTCAACAACTATATCTCACATATCTTAATTCAAATAAGTTCTAAAACAAGTTTTTAAAATTTTACCTTTTAATTCGAGATTTTAAGTTCTGCACTTTAAAATTATTTTTATAAATAATAGCTCTTCCTGACAGATGTGATACGAGTAACGAAAATACGAACGCCTTATAGGTTTCTTTGGTCGATGAAAAGCACCACCCAGTAACGCCTCTAGAGTTTGACAAAAGGGAATCCATTTTGCCTATTCAAGTGTGACACGATTCAATGTTTTGGCACACGTGACGTCATTTACTCAACCAAGGATATTAGAATTAGTAGATAGGCCAAATTTGCAAACTTGAATCCGAACGTATCATCGTCAAGCTACCATCTTGGTAAGAACAAATAGAAATTAAAGAATGGGGCAGATTTAAAGTGAAAGTGATCAGCTTGTAAAACTCTTTGCTGTGTTGCTTAATTAACAGTACATATTCAACTAAAATAGCATATGAATATTTAAATTACGTGTAAATAACACTCTCCTAAATTCTGGCTGTGCATACGAAAATGGTAAATTGGTACGTTCGGATTCACGTTCTTCAATTTTAGCCCACCATCTAATTCTAATATCTCTTCTTGAGTCAATGACTTTACGTGTGATACAACCTATAGTTAGTTCTGTAAACGTTGGTCAAGATTCCTAAGATATATATATATATATATATACATATATATATATATATAAAATAGAGTTAGGAATATAAATAGAGGTTGTTTTGTAGTGGAGGGGAATGAAGCCAAGAGACGGAAGGGACGTATGTTCTCTCTATTTTCTTCCTAACTCTATAATATATATACACATTCTGATGAGTAAAATATTTAATGCCGGAAGATTAACAGAGAAATATTGTTAATAGGATCTCTTGTAAACTGATGGTATAAGAAACTAGAAAGAAAGAAATCTTCAACTTAAAAGTAGAAATTGATTAATCAACATAGTAAAATTCATGGTTTTTAAGATTATCAGTAGGTAGATTATAATTCTTTACAAATAGCAGGCTCATTTATGTTTTTAGTGATTGTTCAGTGTACGTACACGCTAGGTATTGAGAGCTTGTTCGGAAATACATAACGAAATGCATGAAATGTACAATTTTAACGATGGCAGTTATCTTCGTGAAGCTTTTTTTTTTTAATTAATTCCGAACACACCAAAGCGTTTTGTTTGAAAAATGCCGGCTTTAGAAAAACTTTGGTAAACTTTATTTTTTATATGGGCCAGTCTAGTAGCTTTGGACTTCGGCCCGTCACGATTCACCTTTAGCTGTTAAGTGTTAAAATCCACACCCATGCCTGCCGGGACTCGAACCCGGGACCTTCGAGCCGATGGCCTACCGCCGCAGACCGCTCAGCCACCCGGCCGGCAGGCGGCTTTAGACCGAGCAGGCAAACACAAGGAGTTGTTAATTGCTGTAAACTGCATCTCAAATTTAATTATATACAACGGAAATGTTGAAGATGATGTGCAGAATTGTCTGATATTAGCTGGACATTTTGCCAATTCGCGAAAGAGAAAAAACAAACATATTTTAATAACTATGCAACTGCAACAGTTCAGACATACCTCGAAGTCGACTTTCATAGCCATTTTTGAATATCAAGAGAGACTTTCAATTTATTGGTTCTTGAACTTGGACCGAAACTAATGAAAGACAGTGGTCGACTCGCAACACCATCAAGCAAAATATGTATGGAGGGAATATGGCTATTAGCCACAAATGAATGTTTCAGGTGAGTAGGACTTTTATTTGCTTGTATTGCTTGTGGCAAGGGAGTAGAAAGCTGGTCCACCCTATCCTATAGCATTAAGAAGTATTGTTATTGTCATAAACAAGGGAGTCTGGCAGGCTTTTGAGTTTTTGGGGTGTAAATTGAAAATTGGGAGGGTGTAAAGTTGAGTTTTGCACGGTTTCTATACATTTTCGACCATTTTTTTAAGTTGGATCTGCTCTCAAGAATTTGGGGGTGACCCCCCAGAGGGGGATATGTCGAAATCACTGTGTTATATGAAGAATAGATTAGGGTACGTCAGCAATATTGAATCCAAAAACAACACAACTTATTCAGTATTGAACTTTTAAAAATATCTGGCTTTTTAAATTGCTGATACTACCTTGCAGTGATTCTGCCAGAACCCACCTGCGGGGATGTCACTTGTACTGAACCGCAAATTTTAAAATGTTCACGGCTAAAAATTGGTATAAAACATGCAAAATTCCACTTACAGCCTCCCAATTTTCACTTTACACCCCCAAAGTGAAAATTCTGGCGGAATCCCTGCATGTTATCTGACATAATTTCATTCTGCTATATCTCCTTAACTTCTCATCTTTGAAACATAGTCTTCTCCATTTTAATTATTTCATACCATTTATAAGGTTAATATTGAAAAATTTCATTAAATTAAATCTAACCAAACCTAAACTGACGTAATGTACCATATTCAAATGCAAGGCGAGGGCGAAATATACACTCTTCACATTATGTGCTCTTTCCAAACGTAATACTTTTACTTTTTTATGTTAGTAGCAATCTATAGACTACTAAATATATCCGCGACTTGCCTGAAAATTATACATTCACACACATCTTTCTCAAAACCGAAGCTTAGATTAAGCTTGATTTACCTTAGGTTACATAAGTTTGTCATTTTAATTTCGCTTAACATCTGCCCAAACGTAATCCCCATTTCTCGTTTCGCTCGGATTCCATCAGGATTTTCAGTTTTGTGAGAATGTAAATTAAAAAATGGAAGGATGTAAGTGCAATTTTGTACGGTATCCATATTTTTTTTACCGTAAAACTTTTAAAGTTGCAGTATGGTTTAGATATCTAGGGAGGGGATACCCCCCACAGATGGAGAATCACTGATCGTTGGAAAGACTACGGTATTTAAAATCATCTCTTTATTTTAAATCACATTAAGAATTTATTAATATAATCGCTTAAGGTTAGGTTAAATTACGTCATGTGTAAGTTACAAACAGAAACATGTGAGCTACATTCGATCCTCGCAGAAAATAAAATCGTCTCACAGGGTATTTGAGTAAACTGAATACTAATTCTAAGAATAATAGAAAACCTCCGATAACGTGCACCTCCCGCCTGCCAAAAAAAAAAAAAAACACACACACACACACACACACACACAGAAAAATTACAGAGCAAATCTGATACTTGCAAACGGTTTGATAATGTTCAAACACGGTATTGAAGTGCAACAAAAATGACAGACAAAGACGGAAATATCATATAGGAATATTTCTCTCCTTCAGTTCAGGAGGCTCATGAAGCGCAGTGATTCTGCCAAAACGCCTTGTGGGGGGTGCAACCTTCTCAAATTCTCGACAACAACCTCCCAAACTTTAGAAACTGTATTGAACTTTCAATATTATTTGCCTTATTAAATTAATGATAATACGTTAAAGTAATTATTCTGACAGCCCCTCACCCCTGTCGCTAGTTGTCACCATGCAAATTCTCCAGCAAGCTTAAAATTTTACAGTTAAATATCTACACAAATCGTCCCTAATTTGAACTACACAGTTTCATTTTTCACTTAAGATACACACATCCCAACTGAAAATCCTGACAGAATCCCTGGAGTTATGTGATTTCGTTCGCAGTTTTCAAACATTAGATGTGCTCCAATGTCATATTTTTATAGCACTCAATGAATGGAACCAAACTAAACTAATTGTTAACGCACTATAGTGAATTGCAAGACGAAGTATACATAGCATTACGAAATCACTTTTAAAACACTACAATAATTGCGTTCAAGCGACCTCAATGTAGTAGAGCTAATCCGTTTGTTCTGCCCACTTGGCTTTGTTCTATTGTAATATCTTGATAACGTTAGGTTAGCATTAGTTACCATTGATTGCATACGACACTTTAAGATAATATATATAGATAGACCAATCTTTCTTGCATTTTACCCT
>JAGDQP010052444.1:0-13782 GCA_022664845.1 Lepisma saccharinum | reverse complement strand
TACTAATACGTGATCGATCTGGTTAAGTGTTTGTCGTCTGGAGATACCCATGTGTATTTGTGTATGTCTTTGTGCTCTTTACCAGTAGGTTTTTCGAAATCGCGAAAGCTATAAGTCTTTCTCCATTGTTGTTGGTCTTTTCGTGAAGGCTGTATTTGCCTATAGTAGGTCTATATTTTTCTTCCCTACCTACCTTTGCGTTGAAATCTCGAGCATAGACATTTATTAAAACCGTGTTGCTCCATCGAGTACGTATCATAACGTACGATAGTCTTTCGTTTACGAATTATATTCTGAACCGCCTGACGGAATCCTGTTCCGAAATCGTGAGACTGTGTTCCACCATAGTAGAAAGTGTATTTGCCCTGTCGGATGCTATCTTGACCCTCCCACCGAACTTCTGGTATTGCTAATATGTCTAGCCCGTACTTCTCAGTCTCGTGTACCGCCACCTGAAAAGCGTCAGTTTGGTATAACGTTGGTACGTTTCACGTTCCTATTCTAAGGTCTTTCTTAATCCTGTTCTTGGAACCCCCTGAAGCAGTCCCCGTCCGGAGATCCGAATGAGGGACTAGTTTACCTCCGGAATATTTTACCCCAGGAGAATCCATGAACCATCTGTTACTATTTCTTGACATGCTCTCAGAAAAATTAATTGCTTTAAGTGTTTCGTTCCGATCTTAAATTTACCAATTCAATAAATGTTCTTTCTTGCAAATGTTTACAGACTTGACATTAATTAAGCGAAAATTTAAGTAAAAAAAAAATCCACCTTTCAGCTTGAATTCCACGCTTTTTCCAAGTTTTCCAGGCCTAAAATGGAATTCTAGGCTATTTCCAGGTATTCCAAATTTTCCAGGTCAGTATACATCCTGAACAATAAGATAGACGAGTAAAAGCTGAAAAATAAGCACTGTTCGCGAATGAGAAAGAAAGAATAATTTCTGCTTTTCGAACCTGGATCGTATAAATTAGTTCTTCCACTTGGAAAAGGAATTCCATTATCTGAAGAATAAATAATCAATGTACTGTTCTGAAAGCCAGCCGTCTCTAGTTCTTGCAAAACTAACCCAACACCTGCAATAAAATGTAAATAGACATCCAGACAATTGTTCATCAATACATTAACAATATACAAAATGTATTTTCAATCTAAATGTGAACTTGAACAGTTACTATCATAATTACCGCAAGAGAACAGTAGGTTAACTTTTTTGATTTGAAATTTCGAGAGAGCACAGTTCGAAAATGTACACTTAACGACTACAAGGGCACAGTCCTCCACTTTTAGAAAATACCATTTTATTTGTTAATGTTCACGTGCCACTATTTTCAAAACCAGTATCAAGATAAAAATAAGAGGATGGTCACGTGCCACTACTTTCAAAGCCAGTATCACGATAAAAAGTAAGAGGATGCAAACTAGATAATATTGGTGACCATTCGTTTGAAAAACATTGTCCATGCTTATATGTTACTTTCGTCGTCTCATTTGTATGTAGTTCAAAATTAAGAATACCCCTCCCCCCACGAAAAATAGTAAAAGGTCATCTTGTTAACTGGATATTTTAATTTAAACCCCGTATTATTTTCTAATATTACATTTTCTTTAAAGGTAAAAATAAACAACTTGGAGCTGCGATTCTACTAACAAAAGCAAAGGCCCTGGGAAAGCGATGGGAAACCAAGTGTGAACCCGTGACAGCCGCTGCTTGCTGTTGGCTGTTAGCAGCAACAGCAAGCAGCGGCTGGAAGGACTGTGACGTCATGATTAGGTTATCTCATTCTCAGTAGCAAGCAACTGTGACTAACAACGAGGTTCACTTTGAGGGTTTATAACGCAGAATAAACATATATGTTTCTCGCTCTATGACTATAGTACCGTTACCTAATAAACGTTCCACATAAATCATATGCTAAACCAGGTCCGTAGCCAGCGAAAATCTTAGGGGTGGGGGGATAGGCAATATATCAAACAGATTTCTTTCCGGAACGATTTTAATAAAATTAAAATGCGTGGTTGAATAACAAACAGGAGTAAACTACATAGATTTCAGCGAATTTGCTGTATTTTTTATCAGTGTGCAGACAGACTGACATTGTCCTGTTAGACACCAGTAATTACGTTTATCATCTGTACTCATATGGAAAGTCGCTTATTTTTTTCAACATTTACTCCAGAGAATGTCTGGGAATCCCCTACTTCCTTTGGGTCATCCCTTGCGTATCCATTGTATAATTTTGGGATATGCAGTTTTGGACAGAGCAGGTCTAAAGTCTTTGAGGGTGCTAAACCGCCTCTGTTCTGTTTTTAAGGTATTGGAATTATCAAGCTTTAGAGTTCATTTCCCCACACTTTCGTAACCCTATAGCACCGAAACGAAGCATTTGTGCACCCTCGATGGTCTATACTTTTTTCTCTTATTTTCACATCAGGAATATATATATACTGTATATATATATATTGCATTACCTCACCGTAAATATCGCACATAGCTTTCGCCAATAAGGCATGATTACGGAAAAGTAACAGAGAAAGTTTGACGTGAAACGGCTAGCTATATTAGACCTAATTTAACCCAGGCCCGTCAACAATCAAAATCTTTTGAAGAGGGCACTGATTGTTGAGGGATCAGTTGCTTGATTTGAGGAAGCATATGAGCCAATACATTACGCAAAATTATTATACTATTATTCAAAACTGATCTACAAGGATGGCATTATTATTTCCAGAAATTTAAGATACGGTAGCTAAAGTTTGGAATAATCTTTCTATTTCTCTATTTAAATTGTGTCAACCAAACCAGTGTCAGTTTCGATACTAGCCTATAGTTTTGGTTGCCAAACCAACATGTGATTTGACTTAACCTACTTCTTTTAGCCTGATCATTGGGGAATCGAAGCCCGCATCCTTGGAATTCAATCAGAACTTCCTTTCACTTGTGTGTGGGAAGATTCTTATATTTGGGCCGATATATATTCAGTGTAGTATTTTCAGTTGAAACTACTTGTGTAGCTTCTCTAGCTAAAAGAACTTGGCGCCTCATAAATAAATAATTCTGAACCCCAATAACCCTTCTTTTTAAGCTCAACTGCTTCTAGGCACGATATTTTGGTGGTGTTTGTCCGTCTGTCTCTCACAAGCCAAATATTATATCGATATTAATAGATGAAAGTTTTCTTTTGTATCTTTGTTATTTGGTTCTTTCATTTCTTTGCGAAATGAATCAATGCCTGTTTTTGCTATTGGTGGATTTTTCCGTTGATCCAGCACTTTTTGTAGAACTATCATAAAACTCGGACTTAGTTTTATCGTATTTATCGTGCGTAAAACTTGGAAATGTCCTTAACAATGATTTTTTTAAAATCTATTTGGTTCCATTGTGTTCCAGAAAAGAATTATATATTTTTTTTTTCTTTCGTCGTGATTAGTATGTGTGCATGCAAATTTGGACCACTCGAGTGCAATTACTTTGGGAGATATCGGTGATATAAAAGTCAAAATCTTGCCGTGGAAAGTGATTAAAAAGTATGAAAATACCCTTATGTTCTTAAATTGCTGAAAGAAATGGAAGGCAAATACACAGTAATAGAAACTTGATTGAAGGCGCTACCTGTTGAAAGGTACCTTCTTCATGGACGCCATCTTGAAGTCCGTCATACTGAATTTTGATTGGTTTTCTTAAATGGGAAATGGGTTATGCATGTCATTCTGGGCTAGAATTTTGCGAGAAATACATTTCTGAAGTCAGTTTTGCCGTAAATATATTATTGTGAGAGATAAGGATATGTGGCAGTTCTCTGTGGGAAACAATGCAATAACCTGAGCATAAGGGTATTTTTATACTTTTTAATCACTTTCTACAGCAATTTTTTTTTTACTTTTATATCCCGATATCTCCCAAAGTAATTGCACACGAGTGGCCAAAATTTGCATGCACAAATACTTTGACATTCTAATCATGACAAAAGGCAAAATATATACAATTCTTTTCTGCCCCATGAATATGTTTGCTTGGGCAACTTTTTTAGCGCTTCGCCTAAGCGACAGGTCCTTTCAGGCCGGCTTATTCTTCTCCATTTTTTATTCCTTCTAGGCACGATTGGACTAAATACATAGATGTCGGAGGAGTATCATTGTTGCACTATTTGTTTCTGGAAGCTGTGTGGGATTTTGTTCTTTCTAATTTTTATTTTCTAGGGAAATTTTAGGGGTTTAGCCACCCACCCCCCTTGGCTACGGGCCTGTGCTAAACGTACCCTAATAGTAGAAAACAGAGGAAGAAAAAGAACGTTGCAAGAAAGGTACGCAGACTATACATTACTATTGGGTCATTCCATGTCAAATCGACCAAGTTTTATGCAAATGGTTGCTCGACCATTTAGACTTTTTTTTTATATGTACACCATAGATAGCCCTGGTAGTAAACAGCACAAAACGAGTTTTATTTTATTTTTATATATTTTCATCAGCAGCCATTTTCAATCTAAGCTTATTTTTCTTCACTGCGGCAGGCAAAAAATAGGTATTTACAAGGGTTTAGAAAAAAGCCACTGCCGTCTTTTCGTTAAAGATACAAGGTTCTGGTTTTCACTGGTTGAAAGAAGATATTTTGGGCTTTTAGAAATTTTATCAAAATTTTTGAAAAATATTTATGAAATCTCGACTTAAGGTGCTCATAATTCGCCCTTAAATCATAGTTTTTATGGACTATTTAAGATGACTTGGGGTTGAAACCACAAGTTGTAATTTTTTGTATAAGAACTATACCTAGTACAGTTTCCAGAGATGTACGAAGAAAGTTTGGATTTGGCGCCCTTCCTAGCATTTTTTGGCCTCAAAGTTCAGAAAAATCGAAATTTCGAGACTTTCAAGGTAAAATTTCCGAATAGAGGACCAGATAGAAAATTATTGTTTTTCCCAATAACTCTTCTACTAATACTGTACAAAACCTGTAAGTTTCATTTAGTGATTCAAAGTGATATAGAAGTTATAGACCCTCAAAACATGAGCAAAAGTAGTAGTAATTAGGCAATCAGAAATGACGCCATAAATGACCTAAATTTAAGTTTTATATGCTTATTTATTTCATTTTATTTTAGCAGTTACATATTAATGCTAAATTTTTACCGACAAACACCAAAGGGCGTCACGACTGTAATTATTGTAATTAGCCTTGGAAGTAAAAAAAAAAAAAAAAAAAAAAAAAAAAAAAAAAAAAAAAGGGGGGATATGGTTAAAATAAAAATTTTAAACGCACATAAGACCCAAGTATGCATTTTAAGTTCTCTTTCAGCGGCGGATCCAGATAGGGGGACTTTTAGCATTGATATGCAACTGCTAAAATAAAAAAGCATATAAAACTTAAATTTAGGTCATTTATGGCGTATTTCCGGTTGCCTAATTACTACTACTTTTGCTTATGTTTTGAAAGTCTATAGCTTCTATATCACTTCGAACCATAAAACGAAACTTACAGGTTTTGTACAGTATTAGTAGAAGAATTATTGGGGAATTTGAAATTTGACCTTGAAAGTTCCGAAATTCCGATTTTTCTCAACTTTGAGGTAAAAAAAAAATGCTAGGAAGCGCGACAAATCCAAACTTTCTTCGTACATCTCTGGAAACTGTACTAGGCATAGTTCTTACATAAAAAATTACAGCTCAATTTCTAAAAGCCCAAAATATCTTCTTTCAACTAGTGAAAACCAAAACCTTGTATCTTTAACGAAAAGACAGCAGTGGCTTTTTTCTAAACCCTTGTAAATCCCTATTTTTGCCTGCCGCAGTGAAGAAAAGTAAGCCTAGATTGAAAATGGCTGATGATAAAAATAAAATAAAAATTGTTTTGTGTTGCTTTCTAACAGGGCTATCTATGGTGTAAATATGAAAAAAAAAAATTCAAAATGGTCGAGCACAACTCATGCTGGTCGATTTCACATGGAATGACCCTATTATGTAACCTGTAGCTTAAGAAAAATTAAGATAATATCTAACTATACTTAGACAATTTTACCTTCAACATGGTACAGTTTCTTCGCTGCCATCCTATCGTCTAACAAAATGACGATTAAAAATTATACCTAGCAGTAAAAAGAATGTTCATAAAATACTCTTTCTACTCAATTGATGAATACTTGGAAAGTGATTTCAGCAAGTAATGTGTAAATGAGAGGTTACGTATTTTACACTATTATATATAATTAGATGTGTACTTTTATTTGTTCTTTTTACGGTTGGTATTGTATAATTATAATTGTGTTTAGAACCTAATATGTATTACAAAATTTTCTATGTATAGCTCTACTGTATATGGAGCTTTGAAATAATTATATATTTTGTGATTTTTGTACATAACAATGTATCTATGATGCGTCTTATATCATAATTGTACTCATTTGTACACAATATGCTCTACAAGATAAAGAAATAAAGTAAAATAACTATAGTTAAGATTTATGTTTTCTCTTATTGATTACCTTGGTCCAATCTTGACACTGTTGTGTACTGTGCTGCAATATCTTGGCGAGCAGCTGGAGTATCTTGAATAAAATATGGCACTTCAATTTCATCTGGATTATAGTATATTGGCTTCCAGTCTTCTATATAGCCCATACCAGGCCCTCCATCACCAAATTTTTCACAGAAATTTCCATATTCAGGATGAGTATGTCCACAACGATGAGGATCATGGAATGCAACATACAGGAAGAACGGCCTAATAAAAGACTACATTATTCCCTATTTTTTAAAAAAAACAAGAACAAAACTACATTTATTTCTCTACATAATGTCAACTTAATTTATAAGATTATTTTTTGTTTCTGACACTAAATTTCTTTTCCATATCCTCTTAGCACACGGCCAAACGTAGACTGTCAAATATGAAATTGTAAGAATATTTTCTAAACATTTTATTCACAATATATAGCAAAACAAAAGCATTCAATATAATTTCCAACAATGAATTTAATTTTAAAATCGTGCTTGAGTTTGCTTTATGATATCCTGCTTCAGAATTAATTTATGTGAGAAGGCTGATGGTAAGCTTTCATACAAAATAGTGCCTCAAATATCAATATTCTCCATAACTCACAGTTCCGAACTATTTCGAAGACTGCCACTTGTAATCTGAGTGTTGAACGAATCAGTGACAACCAAGAAGCAACAGCTGAACTGGTAGAGCGTTGGCTCCAATTGGAAACGTCCTGGATTCGAATCCAGCTGTTCGCCATGCTAATATTTAGATGGAACTTTTTCAATTTAGACCTTGGCCGACTTACTTGTCACATCCACCTTGGTTTGAGCCACAGATGCCTAAAGGCCATAAACACGATAATCGGTACCACCTTATTGACATTTCACAGTTCTGGACTTTTCAGGAACTTTGTCTACAGACCACATCTGCTACTAACTAGCATACTGTAACTTCTTAAATAAGGCGGAGGAGGTTACGATATTGACATTCTACCCTTATTAACCAGGCGAATGCCAGATACGATCCCAACATTGCCCTGATATCAATGTAGAAAACCCGAAGACCTCACTTAGAACGTCATGAAGGAGCTGGGTTTACATTCAAGCTCTCCGCCCCAGTGGCGAACCGTAGGCAGCACTCATCGTCACTAGAATACGGGGAATAAGGTAAGACGACCTCATTTTATTATTCATTTGGATTGATGACACCCAGTGTTATCCCGTACGAGAGCAACAAAATATTATTTAAAGATGTAATTCGCATTAAAACGAAAATTCAACCAATCAATATTTACCATCATTCATTATAAGATGCATGAATATCATTGATCCACATACCAAGGAATAAGAAAAAAAAATCTTAAGTATAAAAAAAATATTGTGTGTTTCATTATTTAATCTTTCTCCCTTTTCAGTTACTGTATTTATGCGTACGTTTTAACGAACATCACTTTAGTGTGCTTGCTTGCTTTCTCTTTCTCTCTCCCCCCCTCTCTCTTCCTTCAAGTAAGGAAAAATAAAACGTTAAAACATTCATTGAGAGAGAGCAAAGAAAAAAGCATTTTAAATAAATAAATTGAAAAATACGTTAGTTTGGTCTTTTACGTCTGAGCCATAATGAATAGGTCTTCTTTGTTAAAATTCTTCTCTTTTCCTTCCAAATGGAAGCTATGATTTGTAACACAAATTGTCTCTAGAAGCATGTCCTTTGGATGCAGAAGACAACAGTTATAGTGACAAAAACAGCAGGTATAGTGATAAATCTGTGTTTAAGATTTGAAGATGGTAGGCTTATTTAATTCGCCTGTGAATTAAAACATCAAAAGATAAAAATCCAGAATTGTCAGATGAAAACCTCTATCTACCTACCTGCCTTCAGAATAAATGTGCACAAATTCTCGGTTTTAGTGAAAATTCAGCATCTGTATAAGAAGTAATGTAATGTTCCTGATATTGGCATATTTTTAGTCTTGTCAAATAATAAATGAAAATCATATGTAAAGTAAAGCAGAATTGCTCATTGATCATTATTTATTGTCCACAGAGCCGGCTCTACGTAAATCTCAGTTAGAAATTTGTGGCGATCTGTTCGCAGGAACAGTTCGAACACCTCTCGAGCCAGTTCTGATTGTCCATAACCTATTGTTGAAGTAAATAGTTTTCTTTTGTTCTACTTATTACATCTAGTGTTCGTGAGATATAATATTTTGTACCATACAGCTTAAATAAAGAATAATGGTAAAAACAAAGTTCTTGGCTTGACACCCCTATATAGAACTTTGGCCTGGCAGGCGGCTTTCGTTCAGAGAATGATGAGTGACCAGTGCAATGACTCCTAATCGCGAGTTGTGTCTGGCTTTCAAGACTGAAGTCCACTACTTCTTAATTCAAGAGCTGCCTAGTTGGCATCACAATGCTGAGTCAACACTGGTATTGGGAACCCTCACTAAAGACCGAATCCGGGACAGATCACACCGAAAGCGAGAGCATTAGCAAGAGCTCAAATTGAAATGTAAACCACACAATGCAAAACATTAAGTTCAAATATACATTGTTAACTTTCGCTCCCGATTTCCACTAAAGATTGTGCGTAGGTTTATATACAGTAGGGAACAGTACAAATGGACTACTCTGTGTTCTCCTAATACGCAAGACTAGTAAAAGCAATACTGGAGGTTAAGGGGTTTAGTTGGAAGCAAATACGTATACATATGATTAAGTAAATGTTTCTTACAACGCTTTGAACAGTTTTGAAAATTATGACGGTTGATTATTTTTTTTTTGTACCGATTGCATCTATATCGATAGTATTACCAACCCAGCGGTCCAGTGGCGAAAGTCGCGGATTATGGATCAAATCTGGGAAGGTTACTTCATCTGACTGAGAGGAGTTCTAGTTTCCCTTGTCTTACTAGGAAATGCTGAGACAGTACTTTGTCATCAGAGCCGCTATTTACCATTTCTTCCTTCTGCGAACAGAGTAAAAGATACGAAAAATTGCGGGTTGTAACCTACGATCTTACAAAGTCCACATGTGTTAAGATTTACAATAAATATTATATTGAATGCCTGCAAGAAAACGTTTTCTTCATACTTCACGTAGGATATTTTTACTACAACTGAAAATCGCGCCGCTATAGTAGAAAGTTGTTACAATTAATAACATATTTTTAAGTCGTTATAAAATTAACATGAAATATTTTAGAAGAGCACAACGAATTATAATTATCTCTACCCATACAATAAAATTATAAATTATATTTAATTTTTTATATTGTGGTGTAAAACAAAATGCAATTTTTTTAAAGAGAAAACTTACTCCGTTAAATTCTGCGTTAGAAACTCGCGTACTAAGAGTTTTATTTTTGTGATATTTCTTCCAACTTGTAATATAGAATGATTCTCCTCCGTCCAGGCAAAATCAAATGGATACACTTGTTCTGGTCCGACGTGCTTCTTCCCAATAATGCCTATTTTGAACAATAACAAAATTCATTTCAATATAAATGATAAAGAACGATCATGTTCAGAAAATCGAATGTACAGGAAAACAAAAACAAAAACAGAATGGAAAGAAATACACGTCCATATATTGAAAGAAACCTAATATCTATGTACTGATTTTTACTCAAGCAGTTAGCAATAGTTATGCAGTTCCTTTTCAGTCATGCAAAGTACGTATTGTCGCATTCACAAGAAATTACACATACACTCGAAGAGACCAATAAATTTTTGAATTTTGTGAATGTTGTTGTCACCTTCTTACTTAGGTGTGTAGTCTCCGTACATTGTATCATGTACGTAACATTTTTCAACCATATTTTGTTATTTATACATAAAATAAGGAAGAGAGAAAAAGGGACAAAAATAAACGGGACTAGGAAAGTACAGAGAATACTAAGGTAAGAATAACAGTGAAACACGATATCTAGTTCATATGAGCCCATATGAGATTGTCGCAATCCACGATATCTAGTCCCGGCCCCATAGATCCTAGGATAAGCAAACTCTTATCTGGCCCCTGGCAATCCTGGAAAACCCATTGTTTCCAGTACGGGATTTCCCAGCGAAAGAATCTCTGCTTTCTCGACCACCATCTCCAAATGTTCGTCCGGCTCTCCCTTCCTATATTAAAGATATCAACCACTTCGTTTCCACGATACATTCTATATCCAACCCGCTTCCGCCAGACATCATCTTGGTTTCAATTGGTGTGGTCTCATGTTTTCACGTATATACCAATACTTTTCACGCCTATGATCTCGCTACTTTCTTCTTTTTTTTTTTTTTTTATATTCTCAACACCACTTTTGAACGAGCTAGCGCAGTTTTATCCTCACCCTGAACAGCTTCTTCCTTAAAAATTATATTATCAGTAAATCTAGGGCACAACGATGAGCACTAGTATGGCTCTCCCTACGTCAGTCTTTTCATGGGAATCCTGAGTTCCACAACTCTCAAACCCATCATCTGGTTTCGTTATATCGATGATATATTCTTAATTTGGAACCATAGGCAAGAGACACATTTTTTTTTTTTTCAATATTTTAACTACGCCTTTCCAATCAAATTCACCTGGTTCTCTACACGGAACACACTATTTTCCTTGCACAAATGTCTGGCTCAAGAACAATCAACCTGAAACTGACGTCCACATCAAAGCTATCAAACAGCATGCAATAACTAAATTTTAATAGGTCCCATCCAGACCACACCAAATGCTCTGTCCCATACGCCCTTGCTGTCCGGGGCCCCTGCATCTGCTCCTCTGACGACCTAATTTCAGCTCTACCATTCTATTATATCTTACTGTTTAGCGAGTTACATAATTTATCCTTCAAATTAGGTGACCGACCACAACAACGGCACGTTATCCTAAAGGAGTAGGTATCACAGGCTTCTGAAGCAGTTCTTTTGCAGAGCCGCTACAATTTGTTGAATGATTCGTTACAGTTCTAATCTGGAATTAATATGTTGAATAACTGTGGTGTTCCTTCTAAAGGGCTGATTTGAAAGTGGTTTTATTCTTTGAAACTGATAGATTCAAAATGCTGATGAAAACCTATTTTCACGATGATATAAAATTTAAATTCTCACCAAACGAAATTGTACAAGTTCCTTTTGGAAAACTTTGATTCGGACTTATTTTAATAAAGTAAAAGACAAACATCAACATAATGAAATAAAAATATTTATCTATCATAAATGTTATCGAGAATTATGCATTCTACATCATTTATCACTATCACAATGACAGCCAGAAGTTTCAAATGTTTATTAATAAAATAAAAAAAAAACTTTAAAACATGAATTCTTATGCAGGAGCCACAAGAAAATATATAGGCATATGATTCCAACTGATCAACACAATACTATATATATAAAAAAAAAACTGAAATAAGCTATTTGGAAAGTTGTAAAAGAAATACTGAATATGAAAAGGAGGAAAACTGCTCTAAGTAAAACGAGTAACATTCGAAAATAATAATAATAATAATAATAAGTCCTAATAATAGTGTTTAATAAAAACTTCAAAGTTAACTCCTAAAGCATTTAGATAAATACTCCAATTTAAAATGAACACACTGTCTCTGAATCTTGTAACCAGAATGAAACAGAATAAGTCACCAAAAAATTTAAAAATAAATAAATAAAGATCTGCTGAAGCTGATGTCATTGCAGACAAAATGATCAAAATCTGCAGTAAAAATACACAGGAGTCGTTCGAAACTGGAGAATTTCCTAGTAAGCTACAACTCGCTAAAGTTAAAACATTACATAAAAAAAAGGAGATAGCAAAAATAAAAAGGAAATTAGCGACCAACTTCATAAGTAAAACAGTCGACACAATTATGTACAAATGAGTTTTAAAGTTAGTAGAATTAGTAAGTCTGATTTTGACGAACAGGTCTACTACGACACAAATATGTAGAAAACTACGAAAACTAACAGATGAAAGCAGTTTCACGAATTTGCTTCCCTAGATCTGATAAAAGCAATTGACATGGTAAATCATGAAAATATTTTACTCGAATGATGTCACATTACACTAGTCGATGAACATATTAGTATTATAAATAAAACTGACAATGCCCAACATCATTGTATTTATGACAAAATGAACACAATTAATAAACGAAGGAAGAAAGCCATCACTTATTAACAGAATTGTGTTATATATCCTTAATGTGTGAACAGATGTGAGTTTATATTGGTGTTTGCTGTGCAATAAAGTCCTTTATTACACACTATTTTTAAGAGAGTATGAAAAATTGTCAATAAATGTGCCCCTCTGTGGGAAAGAGATTTTTACATTTATTTTATTTATTAACTGATCCAGATACAGTACTTGACCATATACTGAAACTTTTAATCGAAGATAGAAACAACAGATAATACATAACTAAAAGATAAAATAATAAGGAAACAAAACGACAAAATAAGAGAAAATGAGTTGCATAGGCGGTAAATGCATTATGGGTTACGCCTTCCCCATACAGTCGGAAAGAAGAAATCTGGATATAAACTCATCAACAATACAACGGAGTTCAGAAATACAATAGTAAATATTATAAACACAAAGATAACAACCGGAGCTTGTGGCAAAGTGTTGTAATGCAACTATCTTGAAACAGCGATGCACAAGGTGGTGGTGGGGATTGGGGAGGAGACCAATTGGTGATGACTGGCATCACATGTGTACCTGCACACCGCCTCGGATACAAACCCTAATGTAGAACAGATCCTGTGTTAACAGTAGGTTCGATTAGAACGTTTTGTTTATTGAACGGTATTCTCTTTAAATTTCATTTCACTTAAGCATGAAAACGTTAATGGACAAGCAATATTTAAAGAAAATCGATAAGTTTCTCGCGGATCATTATGTTGATCATTAAATAAACGAAAAGTGTTGTTAACTTATCGTTATCTGTTAAATACTTTTGTGGATGAAAGGCAAATTTTTGAACAGCTTACAGCCCGTTTCACCAACGCTGGTTAAAAATTTAACAGCCCGTTAAGCACATTTAACGTCTGATTGGAGAAATGACCGTTTCATCAACACCGGTTAGCGCTAACGGTCTGTTAAAGTTGTTGTTAACTTTAATCATCAGATTTTCGTCGATTAAATATTTAGCGGTCCGATAGTGATTTTGTATCTCGAAAATTTGAAAATGGAAAGAATATACACGGAATTGCTTGAGAAAATATACAACTTGGCACAATGCATTTCAATAGTTTAAAAGATCAAAAACATTTAAAAAACATAGTTGCCTGCTTTGCGGGCAATGTAAATATGATGTTCG
>JAGDQP010052443.1:0-13783 GCA_022664845.1 Lepisma saccharinum | reverse complement strand
ATTAAGTGCGAAAGACAAACTTTGTAAAACACTTAGATCTATTCATTTGTTTAAAAAAAGATATATAACACCTAAAGTACAATTTTCCGAATGTAATAGTTTTTATTTATATGTGTGCACATAGTATTTGTATTTAGTTGATGTAAGGTCGTTGCTGTGAACACACCTATTGACATATTGTCTCCCCGTTTATTTCAGAAACATGAATCCCATTGATACCATTGTTTCCCCTCTCCGAGATACATGGCATTCCCCGACACTAAGAGACTTTTTTATTTCTTCCGTGACCTCATTATTGTGTCTTGGGTCTGCTCCTAAGCATTTAAATTTGTTTACTTTCTTTATGACCTCATTCCAAATTCTTATGTTTTTATTTACTTCATTCCCCGAGTTTCGTCTTGTTATCATGTATTTTGCTTTATCTATGTTTAAATATATACCTATCACATCGAACGCTTCTACTAATACATCGATATTGCTTTGTAGTGCACCTATATAGTCCCGTATTAAATCTACAGTATCCGCGTGTACGAACAATTTATTCAATCCAATTTCTGACAGTTCCTTTTTGTCCCTTATAATTATTAAAATCGCATATTGTAACATATTATCATAAATAAATAATACATTTTATATGAATTTAACAGCCATGTCATATATCATTACGTTTAGTATTAAAACGCAAACAGTAACCACAGCCAGAAACGCTGAAAGGAATTTCTCTGGTAAATTTAATAAATAAAAATATAAATAATTGCTTCCCAACCCCCACAAAAAAAGAAAGATTTATCCATAATCTACTTTTGAAAGATTATTCTGCTTCCAAATCTTTGTGTTAATGCGAAATATTGAGAAGCCAGTGACCAGTTAACTCCCAATCGAATGAAGCAAATTTTGTTATAGAAAATCAGCCGCGTGTCAACGAGGTTCATACTTGGTCGGGCGTAAAGAAATCTTGCATTTGCTAATGAGAATGAAGCAATAAAAACTATGAAATTAAATTCACTTTTATTAATACAAAATACAGAGTAGTATTTAAATTTTCCCGTCACTCATTTCTTAAAAAACGAAACAGAACAGAGAACTTTGGCACATTCTACTTTCCTTGAAATGTGTTGGCTAGAAAGCCCGAAAACGCTGCATTTAATGAATGAAGTATTATTGTTATAAAAATTCCGACCTCAAAATATATGTAAAATGTATAATCTTCTATTCCGCATTATAAGAAATTATATTCCAGACTAAGAGTACCATTATAAAATTTAATCATTACAGTACTAGGATATTTTTTGTAACGTGGAGTACGAAGGACCCGAAACTTGAACCCATAACAGAAAATAATTTTCAAATGGAAAATTTCAGTTGATCTGTTAAATAATCAATATAAACGGTATTTTTCTATATAGATAAGGCCAGTAGGTTAGGTTACGTTAAGCTAATATATATATAGGACTGGTGAGACCAGGTTAGGTCTATATGTATTTGATATGTCTGTTTTTGTGTTATGTGATTTTCAATACTAACAATTTTGGATAATAAACCATTTTAAAGCATCAAATGTTGATAATCAGTTCCTCAACGTGTCGAATTTGAACGCACATCATATTTCAACTGAATCACACACACTTGTTGGATGTTACTTTGTTGGTACTGTGCTTTGTGCACACATACTTGTTGAAATCAACACACCTTGTTTTCATTTTATTGAGATTACTGTATTCTTTTGCTTGTGTACTCACTGCAACAAATCTAGCACTTACCCCTTGAAGCTGTCACAGTAATTGAGGTACCGGGCTGGGAAATCTCGCTCCCTGGGAGATCTTGCATATCCAGGATTGTCATCTTGTTAAGGCTTGTTGTTGGCCTTGCTCTGACATGTAGCTTCAACAACTCTTCACCAACTGACAACAGACACTTCAGACTTCGGCTCTTATCTTCCTGGTGACACTGTGGAGTATTTTCGAAGTATATTGTACCCGCATTTAGAAGTGCAATATCTGTGAGGGTATAAAACATAGACTGTGGCCATCGTTTTTTTTTTCTTTTCACGGTAATGTTTTTTTCGTCATTTGATCTATCGTGACGTCACCTTCTTTGGTTGAGTTATAGTATAGGTTTATTGCCGGCTTTTCTTTCTCTCCGGAGTCCACTTCACCATGTTGGAGTTGAGTCGGAAACAAAAGCAAATTTCGATATTGTTTCTCTTTCACAATATAGGATACAAGGGTCACTGGTGGCTTTCCTGATGATGGATCAGTAAATGCGAATTTTGAAAAATACAGTTAGCGTCCCTGAACTTTTTTCAGTTCTTCCGGAATATGTTTCCGGTTGTGTTGTATAGTCCCTACTAGTATCAGTTTGTATTTCTGGAAGAATTCCTCAGCAAAAATTACTAAGGTGTAATATCTATCTATGGTGATGTTGAGTCTTGAAATTGAAATGGTCTTTGCAACCCGTTTTAATATTGCTTTGTTTCCCCTTTCACATTGCGGCAAACTATTTTTCACTGCATACTACTCCATGGATATAACATGACGCGTTTCCGCATCTCAGAACATTCTTATAAGAATACCATATTTACCTGGTTTTCTTTTCCTAAAAATCTTTGGAGGGCATCCGCCTCTAAACATCGAGAACATGTAATATATACTGGTATGAGCCCCAAGCACATAGAACGTAGGAAACAAGTCATTGATGGGAGAAAATAATAATTATGGGTGCGAACTTGTCATCTGCTCGCCTTTCTTCCCTGTTATTTTTATAGCCATACGGTATAATGGTGTTTATTTTTGTAGAAACCTTCCCGGCTCATTGCCGCATTGTATACTGATCGTCCATACAGACGTGACCACAAATCTGCGATACTGATTTTCACATCATGATTATCTTCCATCAAAATGAGCAAGCCAAGGTAAGCCACGAGTTCACTTCTATCCGTTCTTGTCATATTTTTTCTATCGACTTCATCATTTGGGTAACGCAGATACAAATACCCAGCACCTGAGTGTACCGCAGACATCCATCCATCAGCAGTTAAAAAAATCAACTGAACAATCTTACAATGTACTAGCCTGGTCATAAGTATAAAACATACGCCAAATTCACATATACCATAAATGTACATTAAAATATAGATACCCTAAGAAAACTATACCCAAGAGACCGAATAAACGTCTGCGGAAAACATACAAAAGCCTTCTAAATATGAAAATGCGAAATACAAGAAAAAACATTCAGAAATAAAATCGAACCAACTAGTCAAAACAACTAAAAGAAGAATTTTATTTAGAAAAATTACTTGAATATTACATAGGTAATTGAGGATTTATTTTCTGAACATTCCTTAATGAGTCCCTCCTTATAGAAAAGAACAGCATGTCTAATATAAAGCATAAACTCTACTCTGTCTACGCTAGAGAACCGTCTTGCTGACCACGGTAGCCAGGTAAGTATGTAGATACTTGTTCCAGCTTTCCTTGGTGAAACCATGACAACACCTACTGAAAGGGTTAGTCCTTATTGTAAGAAAAGCTATTGACGCAGAAGGCCGGATGGAACAATTGCAGTTTGTCGACGGAGTTTCTAAGCCATATTTTATAATTTATGATATTCTAAATTAGGATTTTTATGAATTTTAATCACAACCTTTCACTTAGAATGGATTATAGAGAGAGCAGGTTTAACATATTTCCTTTTTATTTCTATTATTCCTACGGGTACTCGACTGTCTGTCTAGTAAACCTCATAAACTATCGAAAATCTGCTTGCCACGAATTTAGTTCAACTTTGTAACCAAAGCATTAAGTAAATAGCTGCAAGTGCTGATAAAAAAACTCCAAAGCCTAATATACTATTATTTGGACAATAAGAATAAATCTCAACGCGCATTTAAAATATACCGTTCATTGTTACTCTGAAAGGAAACACCTTTTCGTGTAGATTCATGCATTAACATCCATTGTTCCAAGAACGTACAGCCTTGTACCACCTACTGATCAAAAAGAAGACGAACTACATGTCATTGGCTGCTGAGTAAAATACCGGCCATTTTGGTGAGTTTATAATGCACACAGGTATCCACATCCTATTTAAAAAGAGAAAGTGGAAATTATTGCAATATCGATGTCATTTCACACCGATGACTTACCCGTTTCCATTCTTACAATGTTTGCTGCATAGTAATGCATTCTGCTACAAGTGGCAATCCAATATATTTCCGTTTTTACCCAATATGGCTACTATTGATACTACTAGCCTTGCTTATATATGGACCAAAATTATCACAAAATGGAAGATTCACATCAGTATTCAACTACACAATATTGCAACTAAGTTTGCACCACGAATAATACAAAGAATACGGCACTATTAAAGTACATACCTTCTTGATACAAATATATTTACAATCACATTTGTGAACTCTTTTACTCCCAGCGCTCGCCTGAAGTTTATGAGCTACCTCACATAAAAAAAAAACTCAGCTTAAACATAAAAGAGACACAGAACTCAAACCTGGCCTGTCTATGGTATGTTAGCGTGCCGCCGATGACTATGTATTGCAAACGTACAGAAGAGAAGTACGTGTACGGCCGTTACAGGACTGACGACATTTTTCGATGTCGGAGGGTGCGAGATAACTTGACATTTTTGTAACAGTCATTGTATTAAGAAGACTGTTCGTTCATCGCCATCATCATTCACGCTTTTTGCACATCACTGTTTCAGCATGTCGAAATCACCACCTTCAAAATATAAACATCAAATGCCACAACCCGTAGCAAACACAACATCAGTAGCAACTCCAAAAATGACAACTGTAGGACTCTCAAGTAAACATTCACGTAGCTCCGACCAACTATCTTCTAGCTCACGTTCTAGATCTCCATTACAAAACTCTCACTCTCCACCAGCAAAGAAAACTCATCGCATTAGTGACTCAGCATCTGATTCAATGAATATCACCCACGAGGAAGAAAATTCACATCAGAAGCTTCGCTACATTCTTTTCTGCTAACCAAATACGACATGAAGTTCCAAACACCAAAGTGCCTTCTTCAACAGCTATTGAAATATGTTCCTAGATACAACATCACTGAAATCATTCCTACCAAAAATGGCATCATAATCAAGTCACCAGATCCAAATCTAGCAAGAACTATTCGCAACAAGTACAGCTAAGACATTTTCGGCCAACAAGCACAACTCACAACGCTCAAATCACCATCAATAAAGCAGCAACCACCACCTCGAAAGGCACCCATGCTATCAGTTGTAATCCGAGGAGTTCACCCGATGATGAAATCGAAGCAGAACTTGCAGCCGAAGGCCATATAATAAAGAAGTGCATCCGAATCAAAACTCAACTTCTTACACCCAGCTACATTGTCAGAGTTCTCACCATAGACCAATCAACAATAGACAACTTTCTGAGAAATGGAGCCTTCATTTATAAACGTCGCCACCGTGTGGAACCTTTGAGATTACCACCACCGATACCACTGCGATGTGAGAAGTGACAAACGTATGGAGACCAAATAGTCAGTGAATGTAAAGATGACCCAATCTGTGGCTACTGTTCTGGACAGCATCTAACCAAATCATGCACAAACCTTCAGAATCCACCGAAATGCAATACACGCGAAGAACAACACCCAACATATTTATTGAAATGCAAAGGCAACCGAAACCAAATGCCGGAAACAACATGCCAGTAGTGCCAGTTCATATACCAGAGCCAAGCACAATCCAGATCAACGAATCATCTCTTCCTATGCCTACTACAGAACAAATAATACAATGCATTACTATTTCTCTGCAGAATCTCTACCCTTTTAACAAAGAAACCATCTTCTACAAAATCCAACAGGCAGCACAACAAATCTTCAAAGTCAAACCTCAAGCAACTTATTCAGGCCATCATGTCTTCTTTTCATTTTCTCCTTTCCCCTGAGCATTATTGACGTATTGTTCATCATCACTCACATCACCCACTCACCTATCATATTCATCATTGCACAGTTTCCATAAATGTTATATGTAGGGCTCACCTGTCTCCATTACCATCTAGAGAAGCCCCTAGATGAGATGAACTATCAACCAATCATTCGTCCAATTGTAATTCAAAGTGTCATGACGTGTAACGCACTTCATACTCATATGCCATATCATAATCACCAGTTCCGAAATATATGGTTATAAGCATAAGGAACCCTTGGGAGGGGCTAGTCACACCGGTTGCTAGCAAAACGCAAAAAAAAACATAAAAAAGATCTTGTAAATATGCAATACAATATATTCAATACAACAAATAAAGCAGAACCAAAAGGTCATAACAGCAAACGAAACCGTTTTATTTAGAGAACTCACTTGATTATTGCATAAGTGATTGAGTGAATTTTTATCAAACATTTCTTAATGAGTCCCTGAAGAAAAAAATCTCACAATTAATTAGAATAAAGCATAAAACTGATCCATCTTCGCTAGAGAATGCACATAGGTAGCATCCCTAGCATTGAACTTGAAGCGATGATTAATTACGGGACGGCGGTCGTGAACGTAGTTCCGACAATCACAAATTACGAAACGCATGTATGGGGATTTGAGGGGTTAACCCAACAGAATTTCAATGTAAAAATCTTAGTGATCCGCCTAATGACCATGGTAGCAAGGTAAGTGTGTAGATACTTTTATTTTTCAAATTTTAATGGTGAATGTATGGCAACACTTACTGAAAGAGTTACGTCCTTATTATACGAAAAGCTATCAACGGAGAAGGCCGGATGGATGAACTGAAGTTGGTCAAGGAGGTTTCTAAGCAACATTTTAATTTCTATAGTTTACAAATTTAGGACGTTTATGATTTTGCATCACAACCATTCACTTAGTTGGAATTACACAGAGCGCAGGTTTTTGGTATTTTCATTTTAATTTATATTTTATTACTACCGGTATCCGGCTTTATAGAAGAAAAAAATCTCACAATTAACGTTCTGCTTTCGAAGAATTCAGTTCGAGTTTGTAACGACAAAGTTAAATAAGCAGCTGCATGTGCTGTTAAAAAACAATAATACCAAATTCACAATTAATTTGATATTAAAAAGAAATCATGCTTATTCTGAAAGGAAACACTTTTTCGTGTAGATTCGATGCATTAACATCGGTTGTTCCAAAAACATGCAATCTGCTACCACGTATTGATCAAAAAGCAGACGAACTACATGTTAAATTTCCAGCCATTTTGGAGACATGTCATGTACATCAGATTAAACATCCTCTTTAACCAGCCAAAGCGGAAATTGTTTCAATAACGATGTCATTTCGCACCAATAACAAAGTTTTTTTCATTCAATGTTTGCTGCATAGCAATGCAGGCTGCTACAAGTGGCAATTGAATATTATTCCGTTTTTAACCGACATAGCTTCCATTGATACTAGTTGTCTTGCTTATATGTGGACCAAAATTATCACCAAATGTAAGATTCACAGCCGCACTACTCTAGGAAATATTGCAAGAACGTTTGCACCCAGTTTAATACAAAGACAACGAAGCAATTAAAATACACATTTTGTGATACACGTAGATTCACAAACATATTTCTCAACCCTTTTACTCATTTGTCAACATGTCAGTGGTGACTTTCTAAGGAAATACGTACTAATTTCTAATGTAGTGTACTGATACAGAGTGCAATAATTAGTCAGATTCGTTTTATTTATCATAGTATTTAGTCGATTTAGGTGTCTAAGTTAGGTCCCATATGCCTAGTACTAAGTGGATTTTGTATGAATATAAATGAATATAAATTATGCTGATATGTCATAATTTAATTGCTCGTACATTTTGAACCAGACATTGGAATGACTACAAAATCAGAAATAAATAACAATACGTCGGTTTGTCATATTTTTGGTTCTTTCTAGAAAAAAAAGTTTCATGTACAGCACACTTCCACTCTTAGGAAATGCGATATCTTATCACTTGCTTCGCTTTTTTAGATTACTGTACATTTACGTTTATTGGACTACGCTTGACAGAGTATATTACAGAATCTGTAATGAAATCCTAGCTACGATAGATCTTGTTGGAAACCAAACATAGATACATATAGATACAATGTATACTTTATTAGATCATACTATTTGTTCAAAGGGATATTCGAATCACTTTAGGGATTGCGTTGTGTGCTTTTACCTAGCGTTACAGGTAATAAAGATTAAATTGTATATTTGGTTAATCGAACAGCTAGGGTCTACTTATTTGATTATTAAACATCTCAATTTTCGAATAGTATTCGTTGTCAATATCGATAATTTTCGTTATAATGGAGACATAAAAAACAATCATAATGATGAGCAGTATAGATTATACTGATAATGATTATTAGAACAATTAGATGAATAATGAAGAATGGAACATACATGTGGATACATATTACATACACATTAATGACTTAACTACGTGTACATAAGTACGTCCAGCATAAAGCTTTAATGTGGAATAGATACTTTATGTATTGCATTAACATGTACAACTTATATTGTATTATCATTGCAGCGTGGAAAAATATATAAAAACTTATTCTTGAAAGACCGTATACACTAATTAAACTGTTGCTATAGAAATGCAACAATAAGGAAAGAACTTTTGCAGGTCATTTGAAAATGTATTGGATTTGGAAGAATTACGCATTCACGTATTAGTTGTGTGCATAACAAATGAATAGACATTAGCCACTAATTTTAAAATTAGTACACAGCAGATAAATTTATAAAAGTAATGTTCAAACCCATTTTGTAATAAGATGTACAAAAAGTCTAACGAACGCAGCATTTAGTTTGGTCTTCAACTAGTGTACAATCTCTTTCGATGTAAAGTATTCTGCTTACGAACTTTTGTTTCCCAAATATGAACTCAAATATTAAAGAAAGGCTACTTTTCTGATCGTGAACATCTTAATTCTGAAGTTTTGGCTTAGGGAGCAGGGAAATGCACTTTAATTAAAATGTAGAGGTATTCGCTTGTTGCAACAATTTAGAAGTGGTATAACTGTTTGAGACGTGTTGTAACAATTAGCCAATTTTGCTATTTTAACTGATCCAACACCTCTTGCACGTCACGTTACTGAGTAAGCGGAAAGTGACTAAGCTGCATTATATTCCTGATGTTTTGAGTGTTCTGTCTGTATGCATACCCATGACGAACATTCTTAGGATGGATATATTAACATGGTACTGCAATTATGAAAATACATTATCTATATATTTAAGGCTTCAATATATTCAGCAAACCTTCTAAGATTTAAATATTTCTAACATACGGGATTATTATAGTGATTACACAGCTTGTAAACTACATAAATACTAATGTTTGACACCTAAGGTTTTATTAAATTATATTTTATAGTTTTCTTTAAGAAAATAGTTTAACTATTTCATGTATAGTATTTGTATAGGCCTGCCTGATTTCATTTATGGATGTAATCTTCAATACTGATAGCATTTAGTGGTAAATATGAAACAAGCCGAGAATATATTTAAATTGTTTTTTTTTTTCCTTCTATGGAAACATTGCAATAATTATAAGAATGAAAGTATATCAATAAAGACAAGAGAGCATTGATCATAGTTGCTTTGCTATTTAACAAGCGTAGGTTTCCATTGATCAGAACAACAATTATGTCAAACTTTGTTAACTGATTAATAAATATACTGATCTGGGTTTCAACTATGTAGATGATTGCCTATTTAGAATTGTTAATATATGCCATTCAATAAGCTACGTTAAAATGTTCCCCACTTTCGAAATTTACTTGAAAAGGATGCCAAAGTATTTAGTAGTTTTGTACCATTTTATATCACCACTAAAAAAAATATACCACGTACATTAACGAGTAATGGACGATTCAACGTGATGAAAGGAGTTAACGCCTGTTCCCTAACCTCAAACAATTTTCCCGAAATTTATTTGAAATCTTGTTAATAGTTTTGTAACATTTTGTACCATCAACGAAAATTTTTGTACCACGTTCATTAGTAGTAATTACTATTAGTACCAAAATAGCGAGAACTGCTGCTAGTGCGACTATTTATAATAATTATTAATAATAATAATAGTAATTTCAATATTATTATTATTATTTTCATGAGAAATATTTCAGTTTATTTTAATTCATCATATTTTCCTTCTGAAATATCACCATCGCAACTAAATAATTATGAGCTGGATTCAGATCTTTACGTGAAAATTAGCGACCAGTAATGAATACATACTATGATCAAGCTATATGAAATGAGTTCCGCTTATTCTCAAAATTTTCGAAAGCCGGAATCATATTTTCCGTTAGACTTGAGAATTTTCTGAACACAACAATAAAAAATAAAAGTCAGACAGGCACATAGAAAATAAAAGATTCTGATAAACAATGTACTGGAAAAGAAAACAGACAAACCTACATCACAAACGTTCTGAGAGAAGATAAAAAGTATAGGTAATCGAGGGTACACAAGTGCTTCGTTTTGGCATAACAGAAAATATTAAAAGGTGGAATTGGACATTTTGTTATAGTTTAAAGTATAAAGGTCATATTATATTAGAGTTTGCTTTCTTTGTAGTTCGTGTACTTTGCAAAATCACATAATCTGACGTTTAAGCAACTCCAGTAATTGAACTGAGTTTTAATTAAATTCGTAGCTGTTTTAAATGTGTTTCTTTAATTTAAACTTTCATTTTTTTCGTAATCAATTAGTCATATTTCCTAGATGTATAGTTTACTTTGAGCTGTACTTTCTACAAAATAATGAAAATATTAATTATTTATTAATTTCCATATTCGCAACTCGCCCTGCAAAAATATGATTAATTAAATGTTTTCTTCTGAGGAAAGCAAACAATATATATTTTAAATTTACAGTTCGGCAAGTATGTTCTCCCATTAGAAGACTCAAGGCTGACGATATATCTTACATTACTACAAAAATCGATAGATATTTCACTAACTCTCCTCTCCAAAAGACATTATCTGCTTTCAGATTTAATGTTCTGTTGTCCCTTAATTAAAACAGTAACACATACATCTATTTTATGCGACTGTTGGAGAATTATATAACAAATCCACAATTTAGAAAGGTCATGATTTTCGAACATGTAAAAAACAAAAAAACAAAAGGAACGAGGCAACTTTAATTTCACAGAAGTAGGATTGATATAGAAAAAAATCTGCTTTAAAATGCGTTGTGCTGTGCAAATGTCTACCCCTAGTAATTATCAAACTAATTTCTGGATACAGGATATTTCTTGCGAATATATATTATTAAATTAGTAATACAAGTAATGCACTGTTCCATTAGAACCAATAATAATAAAATATATAAACTTCACTTTCTTTTTACTCTGGGCAGTGACATTACTATGTTTTCAACTGCCAGTTCACGGACCATGTGCCCTTCAGGGAAATTATTTGATCGTTTATCTGCAAACTTGTGTATTTAATTATTTGTATATTTCTTGCTTCAAAATTGAGATTTAAATTTAAATTGTTCTTTTAACCCTAGAAACACCAAGGTATTTTACATACAGAAATGTGCAAGGTGGGTCCGTTGGACCCATACTCATTAATACAGGATTTTAACTTATTTTAATGGATTTTGTTATAGAATTTTAGTGCTTTACAATGTTTAGTTTTACCTTAGGTTAGGTTAGGCTAGATTAATTTTAGTTTTAGCTTAGATTAGGTTAGTCTAGATTAATTTTATTTTTCAACCAACTGAGTAACTACCCGTGCTCCAAGTCCTGGTTCAGCCTTTACGTTTTTTTTTTCTTTTCCCAAGTACGGAATGCCTCTGAGAGTATATGAGGTTGCCGAATCACAAGCCCACCATATTTTTATTCTATATTTGTCCGGTTTAGGTGGGATATATACTCTTAACGGACATCGTCCGCGAAATGGAACCAATTGTTCGTCAACAGTAATATTGACACCAGGCAAATAATGTTTTTCAAGAGATTTATTGACTTGTCCCCATACATCCCTAATTGGGACCAATTTATCTTTCTTCCTTCTCTCACTCATACTATTTTTATCATCAAATCGCACAAATCTTGAAAGTAACTGAAATCTATTTCTACTCATTGTTGCTCGAAAGAGTGGAGGTCCAAGTTCTGAATCCCAAAGAATACTTACATCTAAGTTATTCCTTTTCAATGATCCCGCTGTCAGCAGCAAACCTATGAAAGCAAGAATTTATTGTGAGTCACATAGCTTATATATACTTGCCTTATCACCCAGTACCCTTGTAGAATCCTCGTTTGTGTGCTGAACAATTTTCTGGAGGATGTCTGTTCCGACATACAATTGGAAGCTATCTTCTTGAGTCTTTATTTCCTTTGACGGAGGTAAAACAACTTTGTTCAGTTTTGATTTCACAATGTTAAAACTTTTAGTTCTACTAAAACTTGAGTAAGTTTTCTTCCCTTATACTGCTTTACTTAGGTAAATATCACTCGTTTTTGATCATCCCATTCAAAACTGCTACTCTCTGCTGAAGTCACACTTACGTGATCGCTTTCACTATCACTGGAAACATAGCTCTCGTCCTCTTCCATAAATTCTACTAATTGTAAATCCGTGTCCTCGTCAATACCTTCGTCTAACAAGTCAGGAATTTCTTCTGAACGAATGCGATTTCTCGCCATTGTGCAACAAGAAACTAAATTTTGTCAGCAATTGCACTATCAGTGGACGGAAATGTAATACAAAAGGAAAAGCAGCGCGAAACAATCTACAGGTGACGATCTTAGTGTTGCCAGCACCCCTTGTAGCCAGAGTTGCCAACTCTGTGTAACTCCAGTGTTGCCAACTCTGTGTAACTGCAGTGTTGCCAACACCTCGATAGTGTTATTCACAATGATAATCTTCGGTTAATGTATAAGAGTCCAATGGACCCACCTTGGGTTTTAATGTTACTACTTTGGACCAGTAGCCTTGTATAAAAATCGGAAACAGATTTAACATTCAAAATCAAGTGAAAGAAGCAGAAAAGTGCAAATATAGTTGGCACAGAGAACCATGAATGTAGGTGAAATACAAAAATATCTAAACACAAAAATGTAACCGTTGGGGTCCGTTGGACCCACCTTGGTGTTTTTAGGATTAAACAACTAGAATTTGAAAATGAGTTGGTATTTTTGAACGTCAAACAAACCTATAACTTTTTTACATCGATCCGATTCTGCAAGGTATCTAGTTTCAATGTATCGGCCCAAAGCTGAAGGATGAAAACATTGATTTAGGAAGTTTCATATAATAAAAATTAAACATTAAGAAAGATTATCCACTGAAGTTTTATTGACATATTATTATCATATAAATTTAGTTTACAATTCCACAAATTTAGTAGCTCCGTGTTTTACTAACAAAACATACTGAAAAACACCATTTCAGAACCATAATTAGTTTGGGAAGCAATGCAAAAAGAATCAGCACGCGGAATTAGAAAAGCTAACATTAAAACCTTCAAAGCTTTTATTTTATATGTTATCTAAGACTGGAAATTTCGATAATTCCTACTCAATATAACTTCACATAGTTATAGTGAAATATCAAACTTTCTAGATTTTTGATTTAGTTGATACAGTTGGACAATCATCAATATATCACGTAGTTTAAAATTGGAACATAACGCGATTTTCATTTAGTAATTACGTTATATTGATAGATGGTTCTTGGGTGAAGGTTTTCAATTTAGCTGCTAGGAACGAATAACAATAAAATAACAAGCGCAATGC
>JAGDQP010052442.1:0-13783 GCA_022664845.1 Lepisma saccharinum | reverse complement strand
AGTAATCCAACAGGAAACATCACTGTTAGTTTATCACTGTAAGGAAAAATCAATGCTAGTCGAAACTTGGTTTAAACAAGCGTACTATCTGTAAAATTGGCAGCCTGTTTGTTTAAGATACACTATGTCATCGACCCGAACAGTAAAGTAGTCATCATTCTGTTACTCTTGAGGTGACTACATTCTGAGAAATCACGAATCAGTTTTCTTCTTAATTCTACTCTAACACAGGATCAATAAACTTTCCCAGTTTCAAATTAAAGTATACATAAATGCCTTTTTAGTACCAACCTTTTTAGAAACAAGGTTTATAGCAAGTTAAGCACCGGTCAACAAGCAAGTTTACTGTGAGATTGTAGTAAGTTTCCTGCCTTGCAATGTCAAAGTTGAAGCAAGTTTGGAGACGTAATGCTGCAACTTACACTGTTGCAAGTTTAATGTGCTATCTGGGATGTTGGGTACACCAGTAAAATGTAAGTTATGTATGAAAGAATGACAAAATTGCATTTATTTTGTAAATAAATTATTTTTAGGTAGTTTTATACATCCAGTGACGTCTATGGGCACCATAAAATGCTCAATACGACCAGTATGGTCACTACGTAAACTTACTTTATTGGAAATAGTACTATTTTAAGTACAAAATCCTACCCATGGGGTAGGAAGGATACGAAAATATATTTTGAAAAGATATATGACCTTAACCTTACCTAACCTCCACGTTCCCATGGTCACTAAATCTACGAAAAATGCAAGAAAACAATTATTAATAATAAATATAAACATATGAGAATATATTTTGAAAGAAAAAAGAAGAAAACGTGTTTCCCCTGCCGGGACTTCAATCCCAGTTCTTTCGTTTAAGAAGCCGACGTCTTAACCACGAGGCTACCGAGGCGACCTGGCAAATGATGATTCTAAAGTTCTATTTACAGTTCACGTACGTTACGTAACAAGTCAGTAGTGAAGAGTTGTTGACTCAACTTCCGTTTAAAATTCCAACAGCGATACACTAATATTGTATGGCTTCCATTAGAGTCCCTCTATATTGAGTACTGTGAGGTCTGCCGTTCATCTTTTTCATTTTATTTCACTTCTTCTTTAAGATGGAGCACCGTATCTGTACTTTAGCCTCACGGTCTTCACCAAATATACTATAATCGCAAAACTTTTGTCCCTTTTGTGTTACAATTCACAAAAAGTACTATTAGTTTTGGGGTGAGTGAGTGTACTAAAATCACGTAGGACGAGTTGTTTTTTTCTCTTTCGTTCCGATGTTGTAGTAATTTGATGCTGGGTATACCCATCGAGCTCTACGTAAACTATACTGGAGAAACTACTTAGTGTTGAAAGATAGACGCCAGAGCAAATATTTAAACTCGTTTATCCACTTCCAGTCTAATCCAATGTGGACCAAATTTGCAGTTCTAACTCAGTTTTATACGCTTGATATCGCTGTGTGGCCCGTTTTCTGATTCCTGAGTTATTCATGTAAGAGTATACCGCACTCTGCATACAGTAGAAAATATTGCAAATAATATTTACGTTTTTTTGCAAGAATTAAGACATAAATACAAAAACGAGCCACACAGCGATATCAAGCGTAAAGAACTGAGTTAGAGTAGAAAATTTGGTCCATGTTGGTTTAGACTGGAAGTGGACAAACGAGATTAAGTTTCCTCTCCACTCCCTAGCTTCACATATTCATGAAATTTTCAATGGCTGCAGTCAGTCCAGTATCGTATTAATGGAGGTCGATGGGTATACCGACTTCCTTTCTCAGCCATTTGTTTTTCTTCAGAGTTGCAATGAGAAAATTTGATTGATCTTTGTTTCGGAGGGAGATTTCGAAGAAATTGGCTTAAATATTATTTCTCAAGAACTGTTTAACAGTAACATATAAAAACTAAAAATAACAGTATAAATATTTACAACTGGGATTTATTGATTCGCAGCTCTCAAGAGACAGGATAAAGCACCATTTTAGGTTATTTTCCTGTAGCTTGTATGTATACAATATTAAATGTTAAATATATATATATATATATATATATATATGATCTTATGTATGTGTGAAAGGCTTATACGACGAGCAAGAGTCATGTACTGTTAAGACTTGGTACAGTGAAAACAGGTAAAGTTATACCCTGTGTGATGCACACGGCGCGCGGGGGACGTAGAGGTAGCGCTCCACATATTCTCGACCTGTGGCACGAAGTGAGATGGGGTGGTCAGCTTACGCTCGACCGCCTTTACGTTCCCAAGGTGCCCAGGAATACCAAGGCCACTTTGATACTCAGTTCGATCGGTGGCTAGGTGTACCTCAGAACTCCATGCATGGGAACACTGCGAGAAAAGTCTCCAGTGTCCTGGCCGGCATTTGAGCAAGTAATTCGTATTATAACTGAGGAATGGGAGGATTTCGCCCACCAACAATCTGCTATTATTTACCGAGCGTTGGAGTAGCATTTGGGAAGTCGTGGGTTCGATCCCAACGGTCGACCACCTTTACTGAGGGCTTTCCAGGGCTCTCCTCAGTCATACTAGACAATGCCAGCCAGGATGGTACCTTAAACATAGGCCATACCTGACACCTCCCTTCCCTATCTCGGTCTGCGCCTTAAATGCCTAAAGACCATAAATACAATTGAAATGGACAATTATTACTTCACTGGAATATATTTTGAGGTTTTTTTTTTTTTTTTTAGAAAATAAATTATTTCATTCTTATATTTAATGGAAACGATTTTAAAATAATAGGAACAGACATTGCAAATAATGGTTGTGTTCATTAACACCTTCCGGTGTCCTAGGGTGACCACCACTTTGCGTGTTTAATCAGCACAACAAACGTGTCGATTTCGGTGATTCAAGACTCTGTTTCTGCTCGTATGACAACCTCCATTATATTGAATCAGATTGACAAAACATCCATAATGCTGACGATCAAGACCGTTTGCTGTGTTGATTTAACATAAGGAAGAAAGTGATATCTCTCTGAGACACTGAAAGTATTGCCACATTTTTTCACTGTAGTCTCCGCTTAAAGATTCATGAACAAAAAGAAATGGCAAGGTATACGGTAACATGTGAAAATTCTAATACTATGCCACTGGATGTAGGTAACCGTGTATTTCAAGTTAACATATTTACGGACTTCTAAAAGGGCATTTACAGATTGTATAGTGCCTTTTTCAAAAGGCAGAAGATTTTTTTCGTCCACATACTCTCATTTTAAACTCTTTTTTTTTTTTTCATTTTTGAAACTGCTTCTATTTTTGTTTCTAGCATAGTTCCGAAACAGCACATTTTGCCTATTACTGCAGCAAGCAACTGCACAATACATGCCTGACGTTTTGTTTGGTACTGTCTCTTTGAAATAATATTTCCACTCTAGTTCATTATTTTTTCTATTCTATTCTATTCGACTCCTCGAGACGAGAAGATGGAACCGGCCAGATGGGCCTTTGCTTCCACTCAATACAAGTAATCTGTTAATTAGTAGTAATGTAAATAAGTAAGAGTACTAAATATAGACTTTACGCAACCGGATTTAGTGTGTGACCCGAAATAAACGAGAGTAGCAAAAAAAGAAATTGAAAATGATTAAAGTGTCAAAATCGGGTAGTAATTGTTGAAAGGTCTAATCAGGGTAAAAAAAAAGTCTAATTCGGTCGAGTTGGGACGAATATGTGGCAATAATTTGATAAGGAAAAGTAAGAGAGAGTGAAGAGAGGAAACGTGTTTATAATGGATAAAATGCAGAGGGGTCCATTCCGGACAACAGTGAACAGTTTTGAATTCCCATATTCCTTTGCTGTTGACGGAAGTGGTAGGAATTTGCCGGGAACCAAAGATCCATGTATGACTCAGCGAGGCCCAGATGGGGAAATCTTAGCGACGGTAGCTCTCCTGGTGTCAACACGAAACAAAATCGATATTCAGTATTTCGCTTCGACAGTAGTTAAATTCGTAAGCAGTCAATCAGTCGTTGCCTGGAGAGTAGCGTGAGAGGTTTGGTTCTAAATTGTTAGTAGAATGCGATAAATATTTTTAATTTCACAGTTATATGAGAGCCAAATTTCTTTCGTTACCATCTATTATGGCCTAGTGAAGTCTAAAATATTTTACGGCTCATTTTCAAACACGCTTGCTATTTGCATAAATAGCTAATTGAAACACGTGTTTTATTGCATGTTCTACGTATTACGTTATAAAACGCGTGCTTCAATTAGCTAATCACTCTAATCACAACTAAGGCACGCAACGCAAGCGTCTATGTAAATCAGCCCTGATACTTTCTGTTTTACGACTATAATTAGAACAAAGTGCAACGGTACAACTCGTGTTGCTCTTGCTAATGTTTTAAAGAAAAATGTAGGACATCCTTATAGAAGTAAGCGAACACCTTACCCGAAGGTTTAAAGATTCCCTCAAAATCTTTTAACTGACGTCATCAACGCAATGAAATATGGAAAATAAATTTTGTTCACTTGTTGAGAATGGACACCTCTGCGTGACTGCTAATTTTTACCCTGTCACAAGAGGCGCTGTAATAGCATGACGTGCACTGATTGGTTGCAGTTGTCGCTAGCTATCTGGCGATTTCCAATCTTAGTATAACACTGATTTCTCCAAAAGGGAAACTCTTTGCTACACTTCCAGTTTTTGTCATACACCATTCAGCCAATCAGGGCGGAATGGTTTACCTGTGTACATATACATTGGATAAAATGTATGAATGTAAGAAATAGTGAATGTGTGTATGTATAAAGTAGTGTAACGTATAAGTGTATTAACGTGTAGTGTATATCTGTAGCGCCCGTCTCGTCGCACTCCCGCACTTATCACTTCCGCAGAGCCGCAAATCTTCGTTGTGCTCGCCTTGCAAGCCGTCGCCAAACTCCTCTAGTTCACTCAACAACACATAACATGCGCGGGCCACAGTGCCTCAGTTGATAGAGAGTGAGAGAGAGAGACAGTATTTGTGTTCAAAAAGATAAACTATTTTTTAACGCAAAGCTTGACTTCGTGTGTATGTCATGCCGAAGAGTTTTTATATGAAAAATTGTGGTATTGATTTACAAGAAATAAAGTTCTTGGAATGAAATACAATATGTTATAATTAGGGATCCGAAAGTTACCTCTACCTAAATAAACAAGTACCGCGTTACAACAGTAAGGCAAGTATTTTGATAGTAGTTAAAGGCTAATTCTGCAACTTTTCTAGTTGCTAAAATCTTCAATAAAATCGCTATAATCTTGAATTGATGCAACGTCATTTTCTATAGATAGAAGAACAAGAGCAGACATCCGGTCTTGCGTTATGGTATTTATTAGAGGGTCGCCGGAATAAGCGCGAAACGGACTAAGCGCGAAAGGAACTAGCGCGACAGGAACAAGCGCGAAACGGAAGTAACGCGAACGGAACAAGCGCGAAAGAAAGTAGAGCGAACGGAATAAGCGCGAAAGGAACTAGCGCGACAGGAACAAGCGCGAAACGGAAGTAACGCGAACGGAACAAGCGCGAAAGAAAGTAGAGCGAACGGAATAAGCGCGAAACGGAACTAGAGCAACAGGAACAAGCGCGAAGCGGAACGCTAACGGAATAAGCGCGAAACGGAATTAGAGCTACAGGAACAAGCGCGAAACGGAACTAACGCGAACGGAATAAGCGCGAAATGGAATTAGAGCGACAGGAAGTAGCGCGAAACGGAATTAGAGCGACAGGAACAAGCGCGAAACGGAACTAGAGCGACAGGAACAAGCGCGAAACGGAATTAGAGCGACAGGAACAAGCGCGAAAGGAACTAAAGCGAAAGTTTCGCTCTTATTCCGTTTCGCGCTTGTTCCGCGACCCCGTTATTAGATATAGGTCTTCATGAGCTTCCGCTTAGAAAAACGCCTCTCGGCAGACGCAACAGTAACGGGAATCGTGGCTATTATTCTCAGTGCAATATAATTGTTCGGTAGATTTCACCCAGCTCGGGTTTTTCCACTATGCACTTATTTTAACACATACACACAAAATCGGATAACTCCGAAAACGTGGCATCCACTCAATCAGCTATGATCAACAAATTTTAATTTGAAACTAAACAAAACGCAGTAAACAAACACTAAGATATGATAAAGAACAACCACTGCAGTATTGTACGTGACTCCAGGCACTCAGGCAGGCAAAACTACTAATTAATTATTAACAGTTGCCCGGTTCGCCCGTACCTAAGCCGTCACTGCAGACACCATGGTTGCCTAAAGGTTTTAAAATTAAAATAAAAACACACAACATGCATGCCTATTCTATATTGTAAAGAAAATAAAAATATCTAAAGTTAAAATGTTTACGTATTTGTTGTTTATTTAACTGCCTGTATTTGTACCTCACTGTACTTATAGTCTGAAGTCAATCTCCGAAGTAGTCATTGTTCTCCCCTACATTTTACAATTCTCAATTCTCTGCGAAACAGCTATCTTTTCGAACAAAGATAGCTATTTTAGAGATTTCATCTGATACGGGCGCTTCTCATTAATAACTTTCTGTTTCCTGAAGGGCTCATTTTCATGCCCGTTTGCGTTGCTTGTGATTTGGGTGAACAGCCAATTGTAACACGTGTTACAACACGTAATAAAACTACACCACGAAACACCTCGTGTTTCAATTGGCTATTCACCCATATCACAAGCAACGCAAACGGGCTTGAAAATGAGCCCTAAGAAAGAACGAGACGGGAATACTCGCAATAGAGAAGCCTGCAAATATGGGACCAGTTAATGTTTTGGTAGTGCCTCGTCTTTTCCGCCTCTTCGCTTCCCCCTCCCCCTCGGCCAGAAAATAGTCTCTGTTTTATTATAACTCGATGTTTTGTACTTTGTCCTCCTCCTTCAAACTCGTTCTTTTTCTCTCTGTCTCCACTTTCCCTCTCTCCTGCTGTCGAAGAACAGACGCGCGAAGACGAGAAATTACTTTCCCACATAGGGAACTGGAAAATCTGAACTAAGCACCGGAAGTGCTATTACTACACGCAGGCGCAGAATGCCTTGAACTACAAGTAATACCGACAAGCGGTGATTCTGCAACTGGCAACATAGCGTGATGATTAATGTATTGGAAAGCTGATCCAGAGATTCCGGGTTCTAACCCTGGCGTGGTCGTTACTTGTATATATTAAAAAAAAAAAAGAAAATTAACTTTCTTTTTTCATTTTTATGTATATACCCATTAGGATATTTAATAAAAGTAGTGACTAAGAGCACTTGGAGGTTAGGTAAGTCAGGTTCGGTGTTTTTTTATTGCACACGCGACTTGAGGCCCCTAACAGCGAGTAATAAAAGCAGTGTCGGTGCTTAGTTCAAATTTCCCAATTTCCCATGGATTTAGATACGGGAGACGGATGGACTGACCCAATAGGGTCTCCGTTTCGCGCTTCTTCCGCGACACCGCCCAATACAATTAAGCTGGGTCAATTTGACGCTGGTTTTCGATTAATAGTGCCTGGTGAATTGTGATTTATTTGCGTCTTACTGGTTGGCCTATGCCTGAGTGTGTGGAAGCAAAGAATGGATGAAGAGAGGAGGAAGATTGGAATATTTTAAATAAGAAATTGTACGGATCGTCATGTTCAGTTATTATTATTATTTTTTAATAAATTTCGCCTTCCAGGTGATCATGGCTTGCGCTGGTGTCTAAAACTGATGATGCAAAATCACCATATGAGCTAATGGGTGGTTCAAGGAACTGATGACTTTGTCCGAATTGCGGTCTCTGTCCGTCTGTTGCACTTCGAGTACCACATCTGATATCTGATTACACATATCGTTTCCCAGATGGGTGTTGAGGTGTCTGAGTGGAAGCATGTTTGTCGAATTGATGTAAGCACTCCAACTCTTCCTGCAATTTCGAGAGTTCAATTTGGAGTTGCGTAATTCGAGCGTTCACAGGTTCTCGATGTTGGAACGGGCTGGGTTGTAAGATAACTCGACCTGACGATATTTGGGGTATTGGGGTAGAGCTAAGACATGGTTGCTGTTGGAGAGACCAGCCCATTTGATAGAACTTCTGATTTCCCTCAAATCTACGTTGTTCCACAGACATGCACTTTTGGTCTATAGCCTGGAGAGCAGCGATAAGTTCATGTATAGTTTTAATTCACTAATCTGCTTTGTCCTGTAGTATGTGTGATCGGAAATCCTGTATAATGTATCAAACTAACTTCTGTTAGAGAGCGAATCAACTGACCCTTGCTTATTACCTACTGATATGGAGTTTCCATAAGGGTCTGTTTTCGATTCCTAATGATATCTTCTACTTTGGACGGCAAGGCTATGCTCCGAAACATATCCTCAAGATCTTTCTTTATCTGTGCATACGTTTTCGTGGAGAAGGTGGGATCGATTTGCAGCAAGCAATAAAGATCCAAAGCAATACCTGCTCCAGAATTTTAGTACAATTTGAGCTTTCACAAAAACCAACTCTCAGAATTTGAGCTTTCAATATAAACGCTCTAAGTCAATTTTGGCCCTAGAGACTTCCATTTGCAGTACAACCAAACGCTCAAATTCTTAAACTCGCTCCAGAATTTGAGTACAATTTGAGCTTTCATAGATACCAACTCTTAGAATTTGAGCTTTCAATATAAACGAGTCCATTTCAAAGATGGTTCTGCCAACTTCACGCTGAAGGACCATCATAAGCTCAAATTCTCAAACTCGTTGTGGAATTTGAGTACAATTTGAGCTTTCACTAAAACCAATTCTCAGAATCTGAGCTTTCAAAATAAACGTTCTAAGTCCATTTTGACCTTACCGACTTCTTCCTGCAGCAGAACGAAAAGCTCAAATTTTCGAACTGGCTCCAGAATTTGAGCTTTCAATACGCTCTAAGTCCATTTCAAAGGTGGTCCTGCCAACTTAGCGCTGCAATACCACAAAGAGATCATATTTTCAAACAAGCTCCAGAATTTGAGCTTTCAATATAAACGATCTAAGTCCCTTTTGGCTCCACCGACTTCCCCCTGCAGCACAACCAAACGCTCAAATTCTCAAACTCGCTCCAGAATATGAGTACAATTTGAGCTTTCAGAAAAACCAACGCTCAGGATTTGAGATTTCAATATAAACGATCTAAGTCAATTTCAAAGGTGTTCAAGTAGCACATTCATGTCGGCCGCAATTGGCATAGCCTATTGGATTTTACGACATGGGCCTCTTATTGGATGGCAAACATCTTGGCCGATATCAATCAACGATATAGATCGATGTCGTAAAATCCTATATACTATATCGACTGACGTGAATGCGCTACTTGGGTTCCTTTGAAATTGACTTATAGCGTTTCTATTGAAAGCTCAAATTCTGAGAGTTGGTTTCTCTGAAAGCTCAAATCGTACTCAAATTCTGGAACGAATTTTAGCTTTTGGTGGTCCTGCAATGTGAAGTTGGCTGGACCACCTTTGAAATAGACTTAGAGCGTTTATATTGAAAGCTTAAATTCTGAGAGTTGGTTTTTGTGAAAACTCAAATGTTACTCAAATTCTGGAGCAAGTTTGAGAATTTGAGCTTTTGGTAGTCCTGGCAACTTCACGCACCTGAAAAATGGCTATAATATACCACTGAAACGTATTAAACGTCAGATGCAAAAAAATGACAGTAAAAGATAAGTGATTGTCTTTTTGTTTCGGAAAAGAAAGAAACAATGATATAGGTGTTGTGTGCAGGACATTGATAAGATCATATTTCTTTTAACAATGGCAAACCAAGGAACTGCACGGCCGGTTTTCTTTGAAAGTCCGTTTGCAAGGTAATACGAAACAGATGGGAGAACTCTTGAGAAAATAATAGTCTGTTTCTCTTTCCTTCAGAAATGTTCGCAAGTTATTGAATTTGATATGCAAATTGAATTAGATATGAAATGTAATTATTAGATCTTTAATATTGAAAAAAAAAACTTAAGCGTGATATGAATGGCAACGTAAAGACAATATACATTTACTTATTTTCAAAAATAGCAACTTTGAAAGGATTCACAATTTTACTGTTACCAGACGACGCTTAATTCAGGGAATGCACTATGTAGGCTTGGTTGTACATTGCCTGAAACATTGAGCAAAGCGCCCTTTTAAATCTTTCGCAAGACGTACCTCAATACCTCTTTTTTGCCCGCCACATTGATGTAATCTGTCCTGGGTTGGAATCCCAGTCAGATCACGTTTTTTTTTGCACCTGACCCCTCCTCCCCCTTTTGTCTCTTTTCTGTTATATGTAAAGGTAAAGTTCTCCCTTGTGCTTAGCACCATGCCATGAAGGTATATTGAAGGTGTGGAGTTAAGGCTCCACACTTTCTTGATCTCAGCCGTAGATGAAGGTGGAGTTATCGGCACCACACCGCCTCCACCCCCCACCAGGTACCCATTGAATCTGAGGCTGTGTGGGCCCCAAAGCTGCTCGGCGTCGGATGTACAAAACAATATTTTGTCATAATGTAAATTCACTGTTAAAGATACTACGTCTATGTCTCTTTTCGGTGTTTCAATTTTTCTTTCTATTCGAACCATTTCCTGAAACCAAAGAATCTCATTTCTTTGACAACTTGAAATAGTTTAATAAAATCCTCGAAATATTAAAATGTCACGATAAATGCACGCAAACTTAAATGCTTGAGTAATTTGATAATCTCAAACACTTCGAAAGCTTCAAATATTTTGAGACTCTCGAACATTTAGAGAATGCGCCCGACAAAGGACGCTGATCGATAACATCCTTCCCTCGAAGTCGAGGTTCCAAGCAGACGTGCATCCAGAAACTAATTTTGAATGGAGTCTGCTTACCCGAATTTGGGGAAACCCCGATGTCGTAGGGTAACCAAAAGCAACAGATACTTGACACATGCATTTAGACCAATTCCCATTAAAATCGGACAATTCGTTGGAAAGTTCTCGTCGCTTTTACACGCCTACGCTCAAAGTAGGAACAAATACTCGGATTCGGGGGAGTTCCCCTTGTCATAAGGCAACTAAAACAATAGGTGTCTGGCGAAAGCAAAGGGGAAAATTTTAAAGCAAGTTCCAGCAAAATCGGACAGACGGACGAACAGACAGCACGATCTATAATAGGGAGCTTCGCACCCAAAATTCTCAAGGTTTGTTTCAATGATACTCGAAGTTTAGATATTACACAAAATATCCACAATCTCAAATACTCGAAGGGTTTTGAGTGCTGGATAATAAATTTTCAAACCCGATGTTCAGCCTTATCGAAGTTCCTTATCTCACTACTTATCAGAAGCTATCTCCATCCAGAGCTTTAATTTAAACCCTCGAAACAAGATGCAACATTCAGCATTCTCCTTTTTCTGCCTGCCCTGTTGTTAGCGCAATCGGTAAAGTGACAGTTTGTAGGCTAATGGTGTCCTGGATTTCAATCCCATTCGGGTGATGCATGTTTTCTCTTCCCCCCCCCCCCTTATCTTATCTGACAAACTTATTAAGCTTTGTACATAAACATTGGACTTAGACATGTGGGAAAAACTTTTCTTTCACTTCATTTCAAGGGAGGCAACATTTAAAGCGAACACTCTGCATATATGTAGTACAAATTATGTACAACTATGATGACCTCAAATGCATTGTTTCTTCCAAACACTTCGATAATCCCGAACTTTTCAAAATATTCAAACGACTCGATAAATGCGATGGTATTGAGATGTTTCAATATTTGCTGCTTTCAAACAATTCCAGACTCTCGAACACTTCGAGAGTCTCAAACACTTCGAGTGCCTCGAACACTTCGAGTGCCTCGAACACTTCGAGAGTCTCAAACACTTCTAGTGCCTCGAACACTTCGAGAGTCTCGAAAGTTCGATAATTCGATAAAATTAAAATTATATATCGACGAAACGTTTTGAAATTTTATCAAATTGTTATCGATTACTCGATTATCGGAACAGCCTTACTTAAAAGCTGCGATATGTGAAGAGATTTGATCCATCACTGAAGTTGTACTTCCATTTCCGAATGCAGAAATGCTATCTCAGGGAGGGGCGCTATTTAGAGAACGTTATTCTCCAACGATCAGATGCACGCACGTATCCAGAAATTGGGTTTGGCAGAGGTTCAAGGGATTCCGAGGGGTCCAAGGTGTGTCTGAGCATGAAATGTCTACTCAATTTGTCTAATTACCCCTGAAGTTACCAATGTTCGATAATATATTGAATCTATGTGTCAACTTCGCAAGATTACGCTTTCACCGCCAAAATATTTACTTCATCGAGGATATAAAACTGGAAACAAACTATTTGTTTTTATCACTATTCTGTTAGTATTTAATGATATGAGTTTCATTTTCTTTCAAAATTAATTTAAAAAATAACAAAACAACGAGAGAAGTGCAAATTCACTGACTGAATTTGAACCGCTACTGCCGTAAGTCTTTCTACGAGGTCTTTTTAGGGCTCATTTTCAAGCCCGCTTACGTTGCTAGCTTTGCTTGCGATTAGGACGAATAGCCAAATGAAACACGTGGTATTTCGTGATGTAGTTTTATTACGTGTTGAAACCCCTGTTTCAATTAGCTGTGCACTCAAACCGCAAGCAAACCAAGCAACACAAGCGAGATTGAAAATGACCCCCTATTGTTGATTTACTTGAAAGGTTACGTTGCTTGCTTTGCGTGCGATTTGGGTGAATAGCCAATTGCAAGATGTGTCACATTTTCCTTACAATAAAACACGTGTTTCAATTTGCTACTCATCCAAATCACACGCAATGCAACCAATGCAAACTTTCATGGAAACCAGCCATTACACGCTGTATAAGATCTCTGTTCTAGTAGAAAAATCTCGACATTTAGGTCGTTATGTCGGTTAATGAGACTTTCATAACCCCCAGAGAATGTAAATTACCGATAAAAAGCTGGTACCACTGCTCAGTGTCTATTTAGACCATAGAGTTAGGAGGAAAATACAGAGAACATATATGACGTCATATGAAGCCAAATTCGGGTCTCGGCAGCCATCTTGTGTTGCCCCATTAGAGTCCCTCTATACCGAATACTGTGAGGATTGCCTTTTTCGAGAGAGAATGAGTGCACCTGAGAGAGACAATACTAAAAAAGAGGATATCTGAATATGGGGCCACACAAGATGACCGAAATCCCATCTCTAGGCTTCATTACCCTCTCCAACAAACAGCCTAAGGTTCCCTAACTCTATGGTTTAGACTGTTTTCCAAGAGTCAGGATTGCGACACTTGCCCCCTTTCCGAATTCAATGGTCCTCCGTTCCGCTCCGTTCTGCTACGTCCCGTTCACTTCCGTTATGCACACTTATCCGAATTAAATAAGTGTTTAAAATTTTAACCACAGATGTCACCCACGTCTGGAAACAGCTGAAAACCCTCCGCGCGTAATGCGAGTGAGTATTGGGCAACGCCGATTCAAGATAGTTTGATGAGAAGTGAATAAGCCGAAAAGCAACATGAATGAAGATAGACGTAGGCGTAGAATTCCCATACCTGTAAGTATTCGGCATATATTAAATAACAACAGATGAAGATTGATAGCTATTCGAAGGATGATCACAATTCTGCAGGTTATTCTGGAACTTTTTGCAAGATAAGTGCGTCTCATGAACTATGAATCACTAAATAATGTTATACCAGGATCTATAAATAACCACCTAAGTCGTGAGCCTTGACAACGTTACGCATTTGAAGCTCTAAAAACACTTCAAATAATTATAATAGTTCTTAATCGTAGTATTCTTAAGTAGACTAGTTATATGCAAAGG
>JAGDQP010052441.1:0-13783 GCA_022664845.1 Lepisma saccharinum | reverse complement strand
AAGAACGCAATTATTGATAATAAATATAAACATGTAGAAATATATTTAAAAAAAAAACAATAATCTTGTTCCTGTCCGGAATCGAGCCCGGGATGTTACTTAAGAAGCGAACTTTTTAACCAGTTCCTTTTAAAAAAGATATATTTTATTTAATTTCTTGTTACATTACATTTAGTTATACAATTTTAACCTTTATATATATATATATGGGTTTATCTTACTTATAACCTATGTTAATAATCACACACACACAAATAACCATGCTTTAGGAGGGATTCGAACCCACAATCTTGTAGTCCATGCATAGGCGCACTAGACCGCTGGGCTATCTCGAGCCACAAATCAATGATCCACGTTACGAACTTACAAACATTCATTTGGAAGTTGTATTTATAGGACATGTGTTACATAAGAAGCCAAGAAGTCTGGCGTGCAAGATGGCGGCAGTAGTTATCCGGACACTTGACCACACTTTCTTGAAAATGGCACGTTTTCCCCGTACCTGGCTGAAAGCAAGGAGTAGATTTTCCAGGGCTGTACGATACACTGTGTCGCAGTTTTTGTTCACAATGTATAAAAGGCTACGAGCACATTTTCTCATTACCTTTTTCTCGTACCCCCTATTTATAAAAGACTACGGCACCTTTTTTCATTACCTACGAGGCTCTTTTTCATCCCCTAGCAAATATTTCATAAAAAGACTACAAAGCTCTTTTTCATCCCCTACACAGCACCATAGCAGAGATGGACTACGAATCCCTACTTAACATAGTAGAAATTACCCCACATAGTACATAAGACTACGAAGCTACAGAGGCTACAATTCATTCTCCTATTTAGCATAGCAGAGATTAACCCCACACAGTGCACAATAGAAAAGATTCCATAAAAGGCTACGGCACCTTTTTTCATCCCCTATTTAACATAGCAAAAATTACCTAACCCACATATTTTAATAAAAAAGACTACGACCCCTATTTAACATAGCAGCGATTATGCGTCTCCAACACTATGGAAGGCTATGACCTTTTTTTCATCTCCTACTTAATATAGCAGAGATTACATAGAATTTAATTCCACAGAGCGCACAAGACTTTGAAGCTACAAAGGCTATAATCCATTCCCTATATAACACAGCAAAGATTACATAAAATGCTATGAAGCTCTTTTTCAACCCCTGCGCAGCACCATAGCAAAGATTACACAGGCAACGAGTTTATAAGCACATACCAAAAATTACATACACATTTTCCCAATCCATATTAACACAGGACAGAGGCTACGGTATTTTCGCCCACACCTAGAGATTACACATATACACAGGAATATATGCTAGTACACCAGTGCACGATATGAAGCTCTTTTCCAGCCCCATACACAGCACAGCTCTAGGCTATTTACGAAGCTCTTTTTGCAACCCTTATTTCCAACCCTCACCTAGATATTAAATCAGTGCACGATAGCAGAAACTACACAAATTCACAGGAATATATGATAGTTAACCTATCCCAAATAACATGGAATATGAGAATACGAAGCTCTTTACAAAGCAGCGATTACGACAGTAATCTGAAGTCAGTTTCTATACCACACCCTAGGCAAAGGTCAAATATTTTAACAGTGTATATCTCGTAAACGGTTAGACATATCGAAGTTCTGTTTAAACCATCATAGTCTACCTAATTTCGAAGTTTGGCGATAATCCGATAAAATTTTGGCAATAAGACCACATTAGCCCCCACATCTCGGAAACGGCTCAAAATATCGCATAAATAAATTGAAAAACCTCCCTTTATAAACCTCTTGTCTTTTGTCGTTATAATCTATCTAAATCCAAAGTTTGATCAAGTTTCGACGAAATTTCGGCAATAGGACCACATTAGTCCCAATATCTTGAAAAAGGCTCAAAATATCGCAAAAATAAATTTAAAAATCTCCCTTTACAAACCCCTTGTCGATTTTTATCATAATCTACCTAATTTCGAAGTTTGGTGATGAATCGACGAAATTTTTATAATTAGGAACTATTAGCCAAAGGTCAACAACTGTCAAATATTTAAAGTTATGTACTGAAACCATGTATGAGGAATTAACTACCCATATAGAAGAAACTAATTATAGGTTTGCGATGATTGAGGCTGACCTAGATAAGACAATACCGTACTACTGATTGTCTACAATTCTGAGGGTTTACCGAAATCTTTCAGCAGCCACTTTATTTTTTGTGTTTTAGTGATGTCACGTGATTTTGTTTTAGGGTAAATTCGAGATGTTTGTTGTCTTAAGAATCTATCCTGGAAACATTCACAACAGTTTTCCAGTATAGTCCTATCATGATTTTCGAGTATCTCTTAAAGCAGATGAAGGGCGTTCCTTTTGTCTAGTAGTATGTGTTTATTATAAATGTGAATTGTATTCAGTTACTTTCGGAGCAAATACTTAAGAAAGTTCAACGCAGCGTTGTTCCGTTGGAATTATTGTGTTGTCCCTTTGGCGTATAGATTTAATAAAAACAGATGCACAGAATAGTTATAGTCTCTGATGCGGTTCTATAAGTGAGATTTCTACGGTTTTAGCTAGATTTTAGGATATCTCAGCATCTCCCGGATTCATATTAATCTTTATTAGTCTTTTTTTAAAGATTTTGGTAGGAATAGAGATTGAGTGAAGTTGAATAATTGTTTGCTTTTTGGTCCAATTTGGGATATTGCTTTAAGGCTTTGTATGATCTACATGTTTTTTCTTCAGCAGTTCAATGGCAAGGATATTACTGCATTATTTAGACCAAATTGCTGTTGTTGCACATGCTTTCGTATATTAGTTAAACTTCTCCCTCCCAATGAACGGCCCAATCAGTTGATTGTGTGTGTGTGTGTGTCTGTGTGTATATGCACATGTGTGTGAATGAGTGAGTGAGTTGTGTGCGCGTACGTTCTTGTAGCCTGGAATATATGATTTATTCGTGTATTGTCACGAGGCTTGATTATGCTACGCGCAACCTGATGTAATCAATTGTATGTATGGATTTTTGTATCTTTCTAAATTAGAGTTTCTGTATCTCCAAGGATAGTCCACACAAATTCATTGGTACATTGTGATATGTAAAAATAGATTCTTCTTCTCATTGATTTTTTCCTCAGTCGAAATTAGTCTTTTTATATAATCGATAATTTTGGGTGATGTTTTTTTATTTTTTTCATCGGTCAAAATTGATGATTTTGCCTTGATTTTTTTGGTAGATATATTGCTGTGTTTCGTAAGTCAAATCCTGAGTTTTTATGGTTTATTTTCCTTGACGTTAATTCGTTTGAGCTTAATCGATTAGTTGACTCCAGAACTATGGATTTGTTTTACATGTTTATGCCCGGGATTATGCCGGTGCATGGGAAATACTGAAAATAAGTATCCATGCCAAGATAAACATTAGATTAGGACAGGAAATGATCCTAATCGTATCCCCAACCTATGACTGTGTATTCAAGTATCAATCATTCACGGATTTTTCATTCTAGGCCAGAGCATCTGTTTTCTTTCTAAGTGTATCAGTGTTGATTCACCTATTTGTATGACCCTAAGATCTATATCAGTTGTCTAGTTGAATAATTTATTTCTATGTTTCTGGTTCGTTCCAGGTTTATAGTATTTTTGTGATTCCCTGTTTTTCCAATTTTCTTATTCTATAATTGTATAGCTTTAATAAGTTAAAACAGTATGGACAAATGTTATTAAAATTTTTATAAGGTACGTTTCTATACGTTCAATATGAGAATACTCCACACAATCCCCATTCTTTGGCAGACGTTTCCCTGGATTGTGTATACTAACCACAGGCGGACATAGTGTTAATAAACCCGTGTGTGTAAAACTTGATCAGCAAGACTTTAAGTGTGAACGAGCATTGCTTTCTTTTTACATCGCTGAATCGTTTCTGTAAGACACTGCCCCGTTAAGTTCTTTGAGCCTTCGTCGTGTTATGTGATCAGGTAACATACTTGCCAGCAACTGCAAGTGTTGTGTGAACATCTATCACATTGTGTGGTTCTACTACGCATGCATCAGCGGAGCATTTACAGTAAACAGGAATAAATAGACAGTTGGCATTTTTTGCAAGCAAACCTTTCCAGACACACACCATTAGGTATATCATTTGTTTCTCTCCTTTGTTTTGTATGCATGCATTCATTTTAAATTTGTTAAATAAATAATTTTGTTTGTATTTGTGATCATCGAATATATATATTTTCTTTTCTTTTTTTTTAAATGTTAGTGTATAAGGATTTTATAAGGATTAGTGACCAATGTTAAATTTTTCTTCGCAAGGGACAGAACAATTTTATCCAAAAGGACTTACTTCCTGTTCAGCAATATTTTATTTTTCTGAACTCTAAAATAAACTCTTCTCGAAAAGAGGAATGTAATTCTTCAATTTATTGGTTTGAAATTATTATTATTTTAGTATTTGTTTTCCACAAGCCAAAATTTGGCAAGGTTGTTTGTTTCAATTAAGTACTATCTAAAATTATTAGATTTACTTTTTTGTAAAGTGTATAATTATTCTTTTGATCAACGTCATGTTTTAGATCCAGATAAAATGGTTCTCAAAACATGTCCCGCGCGTCGTGTGGATCGCATTTTTTTTCATTGGATACCAACAGTTTTTCAAAATGAAATATTAGTAGTTTCGATATTTTTTTTCTTTTGCTGTGTACTTAATTGCATGTGTACATTAGAAACTTTATTTGAAGTTTAAGAATACTAATAGCCAATAAATAATCTAGTGGTATTTCTAATAGTAAGTGACACGTTGGAACCGTAACTCCAAAGTTTCCGATTTATGTTGAATCACGGGAATTCTTAGTTGGGGGAATATTGGCGAAGATAGTATGGTAATGTTACTGAACTGCATTGTCCTTCTGTCCGATATATAGATTTGGGGGCTCGATGTGCGGACAGCAGCAGTACGAGTATGATTTTAAGAAGTTGGCATACATAAACTCGCTCATCTCAATGTTGCAAGAGCTGATTGAAGAGTGTTTTACAGCTAAAGTCAAATTTCTAAAGATTACATTAACAGAAAGATGATATTAAACTTTCATTTTAGGACATGACAAAGGTTATCTACGTTAAATTTTCGCCACATGCATAACTGTTAAAATTTACACTTATAAACACTTTCTAAACCCATTTAAAATCGTGATGCACATTTGGTGACTTCACCGTAAAACAAATTAAGGGAACATAGTTTAAGAAAAAGAATGCATGAGAGATGAATCAGTCTTTGAACATATTGATGGCTATCTAAGAGAAATCACTTGAACAGTACAATTAGAATGTTCGGCTTCAAAACTGGAGAGAAATCTTAGCTACAACAATTCTTCTCGGCCATGAAGATGTTTGTTTTCATACTGCCAATCACACTCCCCTCGATAAAACTCAGGTGTTGCCTTCATTATTTAACCCTTGGTATTTTGCGTCAATCTGGGTCAAAACTTAGCCTTAACCGGGTTGGCTTGTATGTCTTGAGGTTCCAATTTCTACATATGTAAGCTTTCTCATATTTCGCTGAAATGTTGCGAACCTTCACACTTCACGAGTTATACGATTCTAGTTCTTATTGAAGACTACACGTTTTCGACATTGGTGGTGGAATCGATGATAATCGTAATCTCACATGAATTTTAAGATTCAAATTTCTGCGTGAGTCAGTAGTCTCCTAATTCAATGTTCTTGTTATTGAAAACTGTAAGTGTCCAACTTTGATAGCGGAATGTGCATGATCGTGGAAATTTATACTAGCGTTGTTTCTCAGCCGATTCAACATGAGATATCAAATTTCACTCACTAATGAGTTTTTGTAAATGGGAAAGTATACTTGGCACTGTTGCCATGGATTACCTGTTGCTACGTTGTGGAGACTTTGGATTTGTTTCGTAACGAAGCTTTGGCATATCAAATTATTATTATTATTAATAATAATAATAATAGTAAAAAAAACGTTAATCGATCACTGTTGAATTAGTACAAAAGAAAACACTGAAAGATTACAGTAGATGATTTCGTTTTCAAAGAGGCTGAACATTTCGCAAGACAGGAAACTCTTAACAACAAAGAAGGATGAAAACTATGCAGAACTAATTCTTACGAAATCGCTGATGTAGCTTTTAACGTCAACGTTTGGTAGAATTACGACGCAAGGGAAATGTGGTCATCAAGAACAATGAATGCAGAATTAGCCAATAATGACTTGGAACGAAGGAAATTACAACAATAGGCCGGAAGCAACTGAACAGGAATTTGACTGGTCTTGCAACTGAATAAGCGATATCTATTTTCCAATTATACATCGTAATCGATTATAACGTTAGAAGCTAGATCTCGACCAATGAGAAAAGGTGATTATGCTAAGTAAACGTAACCTCTGAAACCTGACTCAGCATTAAAAGTGATTGCCCCGGAAGACCTTGGTCAACCAGGATATAATGGTTGAGGCCAGACCATGATGACCCTGTAATCCGGTGACCAGTCAACGATAGAACGAGAGACAACGAGCTTCAGACTGATTCGTTGACTTGTTGATGTGAGAGTGCATCCTCAGTACCAAACATGTGTACAGCGAACATAAAGTGCAGAAAAGAAGACATCTAATTGGTGAGTGTAGTTTTATATTTTATGAGAGCGTGGTACCTTGAAATAGTTTCTTCGTGTCTATTACTATTAGTAGATTAATAGTCTAATAATGCAGTTCTTGTGTCCAAGTTGTTATTTCATACGTCTCTGTAAAATCCATCTGAGCTGGCCCATGTCGAGACGTAGATAAATTGTGTAAAAACTTTTGTAGTCGCTTTTATGAGAGAACAGTGGCTCCACTAAAGGTTTTGGAGGGTCGACTTCTAGACCGCTTTGGCCCATTTAAAGACGGGGCTAGGCTTCAATCCACGATCTATATAGGCTTCTTGATTGTCTTTTGGTAGTGTAACAGTGGGAAATAACTGGACATCTGGTAACCAATAACTTCCTTGTTGTGACCTACTTAAACTTTACAATGAACGTGTTATACAAGAAATGTACGAAGTAATTTTAGAGTGACACGTGAAGTAGTGTGACGCAGACAAAGCTTTCCAAGGGTTTATACAGCTAATAATATTTGGAAAGCCCTATAAACCTTAAATGACAACGGCGCTCATCTTGTGCTTCAAAAGGAAAGTTACTATAATCAATGCTTTCAGATTTCAGATTTCTTATACTTTCATTAACTAGATAAATTTTCATAATAAATACCGAGGTGGCACCTAGAATATCCCTTACCTTCAATATTTTTTGCCTAGAAAATTTCTGGTAAAGGTAAACCATGGCTGTGGGACTTCTGACGAGCTTCTCTCTATGACCAGCCAAAGAATGTAAACGAAATTCATACAAACATGTGTAATAATGAAAGCAATCCGAATCCTCTTAGGACTTGCAACTGTGGTCAAAACCAAATATTGAACTATCCGATTAAATCAGAAAATCAGAAGGAAAAGTAATCGTGTTTCCTATGTACTCTACATCAGTGCTTTTTAATACTAACGAGACAGCATCCTACAGGGAAACATTACTATTCAAGTGTTGGAACGTACCATGGACGATTTCCAACGCAGATTGTCTGAGCGTCAACATTGAAATGCAAGGGTGTTATTTTCAAACCACGAATGCTACTGGCTAATGGCAATGTCTAAGGGAGCGGTAGATGTGTTTCTAATTTTTATAATGAAACGCAGTATCAGTTTCATTCCATTCAAAAGAGCCCCGTTTTTTGCTACATCCTTCAAGTGGCCTAACTTGTATTCTAATACATCAGTTTTTATTCAATTCGAATGGGTAAGAATGACTAGGAATCAATAGCATTGCTTTAGGCAATAGCAACTTCAATCTTCTATTGTTCCGGCGTCACCCAAGGTTCAAAAGTACAGATGGCTCATTCGCACAGTCTCTTATATTTTAAAATCATAGACGAATAAATCACAGCATAATAATTATATCTTTTCGTTTCTATGAATCCATCCCTTTCTAACTAACACTGTTTCGATCTATAGTGCTGTTATTGCACTGAACATATCTTACGACTTATAGTCAAATAAACACTACTGCAGCAAACCGAGCAATTTTTTCTTCGTACTCTAATATATAACATATGTTTCGCTCAAGGAGGCTATATATGTTCTTGAGCAAAACGAAAGTAACAAGAAAATTAACAAACAACAGGTACACACCGAAATTTAAACTAGCAGTAACATTAGATTAGATTCCTTATATTTAAGTATCTCTCATTTTCTTGAAAATCAAGTGATTATTCTTACCGTTCATGAACATAAAACATTTGGGGAACAAAGCATAAATTAAAACCATCATAAATGTTTACCTCAATTCAGATTTATCGCCTTCGAGAAAAATCAAATCTAGTTTCACCATGGATATGAACAATGTGATAATTATTAAAAAACAAATTTCCTCGGCAGACAAAGACTACAATTCAATTATACAGTGTTATACTCCTAGATTTAAAATTCACGTCACCTTCCGTTCGAAAAAAAAAAAAACATTTAGCTTACATAATGAACATTCACTCAGCATCATTTTGAAAGATTATTAAAAAAAAATGAAAAATATCGTTTTGCAACGCAACCGGATAGAAAGTAAATTTTATGATTTTTTGTTTAAATTTATTAATTGATGTTACGCAGGAAGCTATTAGTATGTAAATTGTTCGTTTGAATTAAATATTCTTGTGTATGTATAGGTTAAAAGAAACTCATTGCAAAGTCTTTCCGATGAAATTTATTTCCTCGTATTAGTTATTCAACGAGATGTGAAGCCTATATTTTTTAAAGTTATTCTTAGCTTTCCGAATTGGGCGAAGCTGCTACTGCTCATTCCTGACATGAACATAAAGAAGTATAGACCATCGTGGGTATGCTTCGATGCTTTGTTTCGTAGCTGTAGGCTGCCGAAAGAGTGGGGGAATTATCTGTAGAGATTGATATTCCCAATACAATTAACAGCAGAACTGAGGGGGCACCGTACCGTCAAAGCTGTTCAAATCAAAGCCTCCATTTATAGAGGACAAGCATATAGCATCCTATATGTTTGTTACTGAACATATGTTAATATCTGCCATTTCGGAATGGTTAAACATAGACCTTATATTGAGTAGTTGGGGGGATCTCGTTTATAATACTTTTTACTTTCGCAGAGAGAGAGAGAGAGAGAGAGAGAGAGAGAGAGAGAGAGAGAGAGAGACAGGAGTTCCAGACCAGGTTTGTCACCTTTCTGTTCTCGAAAACCGGGACAAGCTCTGTACAGGGTGTCTGAGGTAGGGGTGTTCGGAATTGCGAAATATCGCGAATGGAAATACCAATATCTGTGATTCCAGGACGTCGGTATTTTGAAAGTCGGAATTCCGAAAATTTTTGGAATTCTGAGTTTTGGAGTTGAGTTGGTATGAGTAGAAGAAACTAATAGTCTGAGGTATTGGTAGAACAAGGTACTTTCATCGTAATTATACCCTATAAGCTTTAAAATTGATTTGTTTAGGATGATCCTGAACTGCTTCTGAAATTGAAAATTACTTTAGATTTAGCTCAAATAAATTGTACTTTTTGTACATTTATTTAACCAATATTATTTTGCTCCAAATAAGTTTTACTTTTCTTTATAAATTATGTGACTAAGACTATTTTATTCACATTTTAAAAGTTATCCTCTACTCCATGAAATAATAAAAGTGTTTCCGTAAGTGTTGCCATAAAAAACCGTAAAAATGGACATTTTCCACAGTGGGCTTCTTGAGAAGATGTAGAATAATTCAGCCCGTATTTTTTAATACTTAACCTAGCCGAAAGGTTTCCTTATACAATTAAATTTAAAAGTAATAGCGAAAATGTTCGTGTATATTTTAGGTAACAAACAAATGAGAAACAGACAAATAACAGTCAACATGTTTTCCTTCAACTTAACACATGGGGTCATTCTTGTGCTGAATCTTCTGCGCCTAGGAAACGAAGAAATGTTCCGAATTTCTTGGACGGAAAAGGGCCTGGTTAGCAGTTCTCCACCTATTTCATCAAGAGATTTCAAATGGGAAAGTTCAAAAGTCTTAAAGATATTTACGGATGACAAAGTTGTTTGACTAAAGGCTTGCCACATATTAGTCACGAATACCTTTATATACGTCTTTGTGATGAAATTTATGACCTTGAACGTCACAAAAGAAGTTAATAAACTTGACTTAACTTCGCTTATTATCTCATAATACCATATCTAAGTTGCCAACCTCATAAATACCACATTTATAGAACATACTTTTTTTTTTCTAATCCTACGACCTTTTATTAATTAATTTAATTTTGTTTTATGTGGCACGAACTTTAGGAAACCAACCACTATTAGCAGTTTCATGTAATTCCATGATATATCATTTTGATTTTTGTAGTACTCGAGGACAAACTTTTTATATTCAATGCGGAAAAACATTTTCCGCTCCCTCTATTTCTCACATCTACCTACTCGAAGTCTGAAGGTATCCGCTTCCTTCCATAATTCTTGAACAAGAAAGTTAAATAAAGTCATTTAAATAAAACATCGAATTGGGTCTCCATATACATATGTTCTGTTCAAATGCATCTGTATTTCCCATTTCATATTTATACTTAAATGGAGACATTTATATTTATTCCTAGTTCATGCACCGTTATGCTGCATAAATGTGAAGCTATTTCCGGGCACAAAAAGATATAATTGAGTCGACCTTTAGAATTGTAACTAATATATGTAAATAGGCCTGTACTTGGAAAAAATAAATTCCATATCACACAAAACTACAACCTCTATACAAATTGCTTAAAATGAACACTATAAATGCCTTAGAGGTCGATCTATTTTGTTGATAAATTAAGTTAATGTCCTCCATAATACAATATAGTTTAAATTTTAATCTAGACAGATATATAGATTTATCTTGAAATAACGATCTTCTTTCCTTATGTGGATTTTCCCACTGAACTGATAGATATTCATTATGTATAGCCCGGCAAACTTTATAACAAAAATTCTACCATCTATTGATTTATATATTTCTTGCTTCTGAAGGTAAGATCTTATAAAGAAAGCCACGCCTGTCTTATCAGTAATACTATAATTCTTAATATAATTACAAACCCGAAACGACAAATTATGCTGGCTTCACTCTCTAAATATATGAAACGTTAATTCCACAAACAGAACCTTGTAAGGCATAATAGGCAAACAAGACGCTAATATGCATTTGCTGGAACCATAACCACAAAACAGGGTGGAAGCATGGCGCGGGAGTTCCCACCTTGACTCCACTGGGAAAATGTCCACCCGATTACTTGTTTCCTGTCACCACAAGTTTTTTTTTTCCTTCTTGTTTTGACACTTTTTAAACTTTCGTTTACCCCTAGTGTTTTCACAAGGGCCAGATATTCCCAGAAGATTCCTCTTTCGTTTCCGACCTTTCTAAACATTGTAAATTACTCGCCGCGGATTACAATGAGTCGTGCTCTTCCTCTGCAAAAATAATTTGTATCTCTGATGCAAAAGTAATATCCTCTATGGAAGGTGGGGCAGTAAAAGACAGCTCAATTTCATTAGGACCTGAGTCCTTAGAGATTATTTCTTGCTCCCTAACCCCCTCGTCATTAACACTAGTTATGTTCGGCGAGCAGATTTCTACTCGACTTTTTTCGCTATTGGCATACTCTGCAGCTGCTTCCAATGTGTCTGCAGGTAAAACCTACACACACACACACTACAGTCAGCTGATGCACTTCAAACAAAGGCTAGACCCGTAGCAGTTTGAGTCACAGATACACTGTCTAGCACGGATTGAAAAATTCGCAGACATAAAGTTGGGGTGTCTCTTGAGAATTAGCCAATGGGGCAATTCGCGGCACGTAGTTTCGTGTAATTTCTGATGACACAATTTGACATTTATATCCTAATAGATGATTGTATCTCGGAAATGTTTTTTTTTTAGTTTTCAAAATATAAGTCTTCCACCATTACAAACCTCATATTTAATTTGCTGGTAGTGTTGCCACCTTATGTCAATTATTTTGCCACACTCGGGCAACTTATCTATTAATATAGCATCTGAGACGTCACTCGGGAGAGCATAAATTACGTAACATTCCGGATCAGGTAAATCTAATTGTACTGATAGTCTGTACCTCACGTCTATATCAAAATATATGATTTGCTGATCAAACAATTGTAGAGCACAATTAGCGATTTCCAGTGCTTCACGTTTCACATAGACTCACTTTTTATATAGGTTCGATATTATAGACAGAACTTCATGTTATTCTAGTTTCATACACTCTGAGATGCACTGGGATGATATTAAGTTTACTGGGCCATTTACCAAAATAAATCCATAGAGGTGTTTGTCCTTACAAAGTTGTTATTCATTTCAAGAGCTCAAACAAACCTAAGTGTTCTTAAATATAATAAATCAGTGGTTCACGAAACAAATCACTGACACCACGCCGAAAGAAGACAGAAAGGCTTGAGGCACCACCTCACTCTAAGCCATCACACTCGAGACTGCGCCACTCGTCCACCGAGATGATCATACAAAAGTCGATTTCGAGCTTGTATTTATACTGCACGTATGTTACGTAAATCCGCCAACTAGATTTCATTGGCACGTGTGATGCCATGGCCAAACTCGGTATTTTGCAACCGAAGCTCTCCTTAATATTTGTGGTTTTCCACGTTGGCTGTGTTATCCTTCATTCAAATTAAAGTACATTACTTATTGTTTCCGTGTGGGGCGAAAATTTCCACATCTCGGCTTGAGTGAATGCAAGTGAAGAGTGAAGAGTGAATAATGTGAGAGCGAGAGTCTCGCTCTCGCGCGAGTATTTCTGGCATCTCTCATAATGTTTCAACTTTCAAGAAATTTCTTTTTTTGCATTAAATCTACACCCAATCATAGCTTACTCTTTACTGTTTCGTTTTCGGAAGAACTGACTCCAAATGCGGTATATAACGACAGGTATGCTACTTACTAGTATCCGCAAGCTTCTCACCCTATCAGCACAAACTGTTGGCACAACTGCATGTTATTGTGGAAACTGTTGAGCAAACTTAATGTTATGGTGAATGCGGTTAGTGGAAAGAAAAAAAAATGTCCAATACACCAAAACATTCAGATATAACGCCAGCGCTCGCCTAACCATTGATGTGTGCTGTGCGCATATGTTATAATGTCCACAAGTACACAAAGATAGACAAAATAGTATATCGTGACGTGTTGTTTGGTGTTTGCATCGCTTATGATAAAAATCTTACTTGATGTTCCAACTTACGTATGTGAATTGTATAATCGATTTTCCAGTGCGTAAAAAGAAAATAAATAATCTGATCTGACTTGTCTTACCTGTTTCACTGAAATATAGCATTTTCTCCAAAGTAGAAAGGGAAAAAATGTAATGTTCCTTTGAAAAAATGAAAATAAAGTTGAGCTGATAGGAATTCGAAACAGGGTCCAGTAGCACCCTGGTCTGATGTGCTCTCCACTAAGCCACAGAGACAACTGCTGCTGAAGATTTTTTCAGTGATATTTATAGCAACAACAGTTTGTTAACATCGCGCACTGTATACCCTAATATGTTATGTATTTTCGAGCGTGATAAAAAATATGTATGTCATGCACCAGTCATTGTTATCTTCCTGAGCCTTTTGGATACAATCGTAGTCTTTCTTGTCTTACGATCTTGGA
>JAGDQP010052439.1:0-13783 GCA_022664845.1 Lepisma saccharinum | reverse complement strand
CCATTACTCTTAAATCACGCTGTTCCAATGTGTTTCTCAGAGCACTGTCACACATCCTACGACACCTTGAACAATACTTACTTCATGGGGCGTGAAGGCTTTCTGATTCTGTAAGTTTCAACGGATATTACTACATATTACTGACAGTTCAATCGGTTCCGTACAATAGAAGGAAAGGAGGAGGTTGAATGTTGAGATTGTGCATTTGGGCACTTTATTTCCAAACAATCTGGTAATGACGAAATGTCTTTATGATCAAAAACTTTCAAGTTTTTATTTTTAAATTCAGAAGCGAAATTCATCGTAAATATAACAATCACTCATGGGATTTCGAGATGTACACAATGAAGGATAATTATTTTGTGACAAGTGAACAACTGGAATCATAATCAGCCAGAAGTTCCTTAATATATAATCCACTGGAGAGCACGGTATAATACTCGTAATAATTACAATAGTATAAATTTATGGAGCTGAGACAGAAACCATTATGCTTTCATGATAATTAATCAATCTTACATTATATGCAGCATTAAATGTTTTCCTATAATTTTAACAATATTATGGTTGATAAACATTAGCACGCCTCAAAATGATTTCATAGTATTTCCTCACGCATGTAAAACCAGAAAAATAAATTTTAATTGTAATACATTTTGTAAATTAGAAGAGGCATTTTTCTTTCATTTTATAACTCTTTCTTTGTATACATTATACTGTGTCAATCTATGAGATACATACATCTACTTCGCTCATAGTTATTTCAGAGTAGTATTTGTATATTTGATTGCGAGAATCGCGTATTAACGCAATTGAATTTGAGTCTACAGCATTCCTTTAACACATACATTTCCATCATCGACCTATTTTCTCCCCAATTCTACTCCAGGTTTCTGTTTCAAGAACTTCTATTGGTGTTTTGTCTATATGTTGAAGAAGTCATGTTCCCTATTGCACTAAAAAAAATGTTACAATCTAGTTACGCTCAATACAATACTAGTTGCACAATACTAAAAGGAAGTCCTCAAAATTGAAAATTTCTTCATCATGTTATCTTCTCTTTCTAAGCTTTCCTAGCTCACAAAATTATGTGTCTTCTAGTTATTTCTCAGTATTCAATACAATTTTCATGGGACTTATGGTAAAAAAAAAACTGTGAGATAATTATATACATTGATTTACCTCCTTTCTAGCCGATGTTGCACGTCGTCTCTGCTCTATCTGGTAACAGAAGGAAGTCAGCACCACCAAACAACCTCCCCGTCAGGCATTTGTTTCTAGTCTACAATAATATAAAAATAATAGAAATTAATATTTTGTAACTTATAATGAATATTGAATGAAACGTGTAACTTACAATTAAACAAATTTATCTCTAAATCACTTGTCATTCACAGTTTCCAAATGCAATACTCAGTTAATCAATCCCTGTGAATTTCGAAACTGCCTCATCTTCTTCGTCGGTGGAGCACGCCAAAGGAAAGATTTATAGAGATACAAAGAAAAGAGATACATCACTAAAAAGAAAAGCATTGGGCGCGCCAATTCAAGAATTTATAAAGTGACTGTATATGAGAGCGCACCCCATGCTTTTCTTTTTAATAATGCATAAACGTTTTTTTTACCTTTAGTACGAAATGTTTAAGAAAAGTGTTTTTTTAAAAAGTTTATTATTATTTTTTAAATATTTTTGTTTATTAAAATCAATTTTAGTTTAAAATGTAAAACAAATCCTTGGGAAATAATTAAAAATCCTACCATTGTTTTCTTGCGAGGACATATAACTGTTGTGTGCGGAGTGTGAAATATTAAAAAAAATGTTTAAATGTTTCACCATGTCACCATCAGAACACAATCAAACTGAGCCAAAATTCATATTACAGTTTAAAAGATGTAATATGAATGCTTATCGCTGATTCATATATAGTGTCTAAATGTGTGTCCAGTGCAGTTAGCCAAACCTGGGCAAAATAAATAACAAAATTAAACCACTTGGGATGTGTTTGCCATGTTTCCTTGATCATATCCTGAAAATTCCCACCTCCTTCCTCTCCGGAATTTTCCTGTCTTAGAAAATGAATGTCATATTGGATTTCTTTAATATTTTCTCATTGGCAGATTTTTGGTCCTATTTTTTTTTTATTTATGTTTTGAGGTAACATTTTAGATTACAATAATTTCGTAAATTCATGCCACGATCCTTATAAACAGCCACACTGAATTTATTTTTCTCATTAAAACCTTATGATTGTTCACTTTTTTCCAAATGCCTTTTTGGTCTCTGTTCAAACCTTATACGTGTAAATGTTATAATAACACAATATGCCGTCTTTACATATAGGCATATTGACTTTTACGCTCATTTTCATTCCGTTTATTATTAATCATAGAATTATATTTATAATATTTGATATTCCCTGTTAAATGATCTTAATAAACTGAAAAAAATTAATTAGTTGGAGAGTAAGAGTCACTATGTGAGCTTCACATCATTCTCATTTTCGGGGTCCAAACGGTTACTACATACGAATCCTGAACCATATCTACACATGTTGGAACAGTTACCTAAGTCAATTCTTCCGGCAATCATACTTACTATCACATCTATTTTTATAATTGCAGGAAACTTTGTACAACAAATCTTGAGGAAAAAGTTTCTTTGTTGAAACAAGAAAGAACTTGCCACTTTGACATTTCTTTCTCTACTCTGTTGGTTTCAAATTAGCCCCTCTCCCAGAGCTGGATTAAGGGTAGTCTAATGGAGCTGCAGCCCAGGGTCCCCAAATAGCTTAATCCAGTACTGCCCTCTTCACTCTTTTTCTTGTAAACGAATTCTGAAGGATGTTGTTTTACTGCACTCGAGGTGGGTGGAAGGGAAGACAGCTTGAAATTGTTTGTTAAACGCTGCATGGCTATGGTTTTCAAATACATATTGTAACGCATCTGGTTCAGAGTATTGGTAATTTTACTTCCATACACAACACGATGATATTTCTCCAGCCTGTGCTATTTCGTTTGGCGATGAGGTAGATCCACTGATTATATCAACTTTCTTGCGTATTGAAGTTCTTCAAAATTTATCAAATGGTTTTGCTATCCCTATTCCATAAATAGCAGTTGTAGTGTCACATACTGTGACAGTGTATAAAAAGAGTAAGGATTGTTTCATTTCGCCAAGCAATTACTGAAGTGCTTTAATATGTATACCTTCTGAAGATGTCTCTCTGTTTTGGGAACGAGTTCTGGGCGTGCGTCTGCAATTACTAAAACCATAGATATGTATCTTCTTCAACTACAACTGGTGTACTTTTAATTCGTGATACACTGATTGCTGTTGCTACAATTAATGTCACCATCTGCTTTTGCTTGCAGGACTTACCACTGCCGACTGAAGATATGTTCAAATCATGGAAATAAATATCTTTTTTTCCTTCAGTTTACTAGAAAGATCTCTGCAGTTGACATTGCAATAGAACTTTTCTTTACAAATACTTCCAAGAATGCTCCACACCGAGAGCGCTCTGTGTGTTGTAGCATCACTGCACGCAACGCCCGAAACAACTAAAGTTCGTTAGGTCCGGTTTTGAGTCATCAAACCCAAACGCCTTTCTTCTCATGCTCACACACATCCAAATGTCAAATATTCAGATTGAAACCAAACTTTGTATATATATAGAACCTGCCTCCAGTAGAAAGAGTGTAAATGGTCATTAATGATCAAGGCCTGACGTACGGAGAGAAGTACAAGCATTATTGTGAACACTCCTTCGCAGCGCCTCATCAAGCAAGTGAGAGACCGTTAGCTTACCGTGCAAAAGATCCACGGTTCTAGTCCTGCTTATGACAATAATGTTTAGTACCAGTACTTTTTGTGTAGTACATGTGCAAACGTTATGTTTTAGACATGTAAAGTGAATGTTATTCTTTTGTAGATTTTTGTTTTTTTATTCGCATTCTTCTTTTTCCTTCATTTATGTAAATTCTGCTAATTTCCATAGTGCAATTATATGTTCATATAAAGAAGAGAAACAGTATGAAAAAAATAAACGGAATCAGTAATAATAATAATTTTGCATGTGTAATACAACCGTTTATTTCTTCTTCTTTCCATACTATTTCCTTTCTTTATGGAAACATACAATTGTACTATGTAAATTAGCAGAATTTAAATAAATGAAGGAAAAAGAAGAATGTGAATAAAAAAACAAAAAGCTACTAAACAATAACATTCACTTTATACGTCAAAAGCACATTCTAAAACATAATATTTGCACATGTACTGAAGAAAAATACAAACAAATTATTGTCACGACCAGAACTCGAACCGCGGACGTTTCGAATAGGACGCTCTTCCGCTTGCCCAACAAAGGCTCTGCGAACGAATGTTCACAGTAATGTTTCTATTACTCTCCGTACTTCAGACCTAGCTTATTAATTAGAATTTATGTCCTTCCTATTGGGCGGCAGATTCTGGAAAAATATATATGGATTTTGCTAAATGTTCTATCGATATATAGTTTGCTTACAATCTGATTTTTTTACATCTGGTTGTTTGGGTGTTAGCTGCAGTCACCCTACTACTGCTACCACCACTCGTCTGCATAATATTGATCCTTTCGTATATTGTTAACACTATTCTGAACCGCCTGGAAAGACAGAATGAAAATCACTTTGCTCCAAAGGCCGTCCATATATCTAAACAAACAAACATATGTGGAAGATGACTTCACAACTTAATTTTTAGGAACGAACTCAACTAAAACGACATGTCACATTACCCCCTTCCCATTTAAAATTCCCGATCAAAATCCAAGATAGCAGCTTTCAAGATGGCCACCATGCTACCTATCCCCTGGATGAAAAACCCGTAGAACCTAATAAGGCTAGTCGTGCAGATAACAGAATGAGTTCTTGTAGCATTATTTTACACCTAGAAAGGTAGATCGGTGAGAAACAAATCATATGAAGAAAGAACTATGCTTCTTGACCAATAATAACTTATATAATAAGGAAATAATAACAATCCAATCTGGTAGTTTATAAAGATGGTGGCATGAATTTATGAGTTGAATATTATCTTAAATGTTACAATAACACAAGATAAAACATTTTAAAAAGAACCACGATTTTAGGACCAAAAAGCTACCAACGAGAAAATATTTTAAAATCCAATATGGCGTCCTTTTTTAATGGCGTTGAATGCCGGAGTGGGAAAAGGTGGGAATTTTCAACATATGATCAGGGAAGCATGGCAATCATATCCCAAGTGGTTTCGTTCTGATATTAATTCTGTCCAGGTTATATGCCTAAACGCACTTAACTATTGGTCTTACCAACCGTACAGAGTTCAGCAAAAAAGGGATGAAAAATAAATAATTTCGTTGCGTAGACTGGCTATGCTCGTTGACTTATCAACGGGTCCTGGGTTGATCTTTGGTGGCGACTAAAAAACTTTAGATCCTGTCTACAAGTCATTAACATAAGCTCCATCAGATGGAAGATAATGACAAACCATTATCAAACAGGTTTGTCCAAGGACCTTTAGGTCACAAGTCTGCCTCCAAGCAAATCAATTATTATCACTATTTGCTATAACGCAGTGTTTGTTTCACCTGCGTGTTTTATCTTAAAGAAGTTCCCTTGGATTTTAGGAAACATTATGCTAACTTTCTTTGCAATATTTCCAGTTGCCACTTGGGTTAAAACTTAGTATAGAGAAGGAATCCAATTATCATATCGTAGTTGCCTTGGAAATACAATGGTATTAGTTCGCTCTCTACAACATTAATATCTAAAAATAAAACAAGAAAAGTTTTGTTGTCATGGCCAGGACTCGAACCTGGGTCTCTCAGTTGCCGGTTGGGTATTCTATTTCAACTAGAAATTGGGTGACCCGGGCTCGAGTCCAGGTCATGACAATGACCTTTTTTTTTTGTATTTGCCGAATAGACACCATATCCAAGGTTGTAGTGTTAAGCAAGATATAATACAATAAACTCGTATGAAAAGCTACACGCACAAGTGGAAAGGAAACTCACAAGATTGAAATTTTAAATCGCAGAAATTTCTGCTTGTATAAAGAAATAACTGTATGAGTTAGAAACTAGATATATTACCTTTTTTTCTCCAGATCCGCCGTTGAGTGGATTGGAGACAATTCACAATTCAAAGAATTTCCATATCTGAAATTAAAACAGGAAAACAGGAGGCACTATAGTACTGATGTCAACATAATTTCACTATAATTATTTGTCTTAATATATACTGATCTTACATTCTGGAATATTTCCTTATGACTATAAATGAGTTCGTCTAAATGAATTATTTTATCCTTAATCCTTATAATTAGTTGAGTAACGTAATTATTTTATCCTTAGATTAATGTAACGCTTATATCATTCTTCATAATCCACTACTTTCTCATCTCGCTTCTATCGCAACATTCTAAGGGATTCCTTCTTGCCCTCCTTCAATGAATTTTTTCTCCTAACTTCACACTTGTAACGGATCGAACTACACTCTACGTCACAGAATTCCTTACCAGTGTGGCTTGTCAGTTTCTTTGTGTTCCAACATGTATGTAGGCTATTTTCTTTGATATATGCTCAATTCAATTATGTATTATTCCATAGCAACTTTGTGTATTGTCTATGTCCCAATCCAGTATACTTGTGCACTATCATCATCAATAGTGATCTTCCAAAAGCGATAGGTCTTTCAAGGCATGTAAACTCTCTTCATTCATTACACTTTCCTTTTTGTCTTAGCATACGATTTGATTTGTCTTCCTTAATACTGTCAAGGAGTTGAATTCGTTTTCTTCTTCTTCCTCTCTTTTCCTTAATCATCAGTTTCATCCTTCATAAACATAAACTCTCTGCGCAGCCAATGTTCTATCAAGTTTCTCTTCTTTATTGTCTTAAGGATCGCTCGTCTTTCGTCTACTCACTACTTCTTCATTTCTTATCTTCTGCATCCAGCTGTTTTCTTCCATTCTTCTTCATGTTCACATTTCAGTCTTCTAATTTTCTTTCTCCACTCTTTCGTAGAGTCCATGTTTCTGCTATATACAACACAATGCTCCCATACAAAGGATTTAATTAATCTCTTCCTCAAATCTCTGCTCGTCAACCCGCAGAAGAGATTTTTCTCCTTGAAGAACGTCTGTTTTCCTATCATTATTCTCACCTTGATCTATGCTTTACATTTCCTATGCTCACTTATAATATACTACCCGAATACTTGAAGCTGGCTACTTGTTTTAGTTTTTCTCTTCCAATCTTGACGTTTGCTATATTTTGATTTGTTCTAGTTAACATCCCTCTCGTTTTACTTACGTTTATTTTCATTCCATGTTTCTGCAGCTGTTTCAGCATCTTGTTAAATGATGTCTCATTTTCCGCTGGAAGAACCATATCATCCGCAGATCTAAAGTATTTCATTTTCTATCTGCCGCCCGTAACACCTCCTTCGTGTTCGAAAAATCTCTTTACAACTTTTTCTAGATATTAATTAAAGTCTTCATTCTTCGACCAATTCCTGTTCACTCTGATAAGTCGTCATCCACTTTTAGCCTCATTCTTTGATTTAGGTGCAAGATTCTTTTAATACTTCGATCTTTCCTTTCCACCACCTGAATTCTTCAATACTTCTATTAAAATTTCCCAGTTGACTCGATCGAATGCCTTTTCCAAATCAACAAATGCTGCGTATTCTTCTTACCAATCTCTACCTATCTCTCTCCTATTGTTTTAACAAACTGTTGTTGAAGAGTATGTTTCACATGTAAGTACAAACTAGTACCGCAGATGATCTGTTATATACTGTACTTATACGCTCTGAGTAGTGATACAAGACTTTTTTTTTTAATAAACAAGACTACAGACTAAATATGGATAACTACAAACGCTATCTGACAGGAATCTGCCATTTTACATACAGACAGCTTGAACAAGTTCTTTTCTTCTTAAAGAAGACGTCAAGAAAACGTTTTCTAACAAAATAGTAACGCACTTGCACATATTTGGTTCTCTTGTGAAACTTGGGATTTTTGGCTAGTTTTACAGCACTTGATTGTCCACATATTTTTGCATTATGGACAATTCTTTCAACAAATGTTTTAACCACATGAGTTCTTTTGCTCCCTCGCTGGCAGCAATAATTTCCGCTTCAATTGCAGACAGTGCAACAGATCGTTGCCGATGACTTGACCAAGAAATTGCGCCATCGGCGTACATTGAGATAAAACCTGCTGTTGAACGTCATGTGCTGACATCACCTGCCAAGTCAGCATCATTCTACACTTTTAACTGATTACCAATTTTTTTGTACGTAATCCCAAAATCACTAGTTCCACGCAAGTATCTAAAATACGTTTCACGGCATTCCAGTCAACTTTTGTCTTTTGTTGGATTTTCCATGGTACGAGATGCTTTACTCATAGCGAAAGCTATGTCCGGACGAGTAGCAGCTGACAAATACATTAGACTTCCTACGGCTTCCTTATTTTGTTCACTGTTTATTTTGTAGTCAACACCTTTTTCAAAACTATCACAAGGAGTTGTTACCGCGTTGGCTTCCTTCATTTTAAATCGTTCCAGAACTTTCAATGCATACCTTGATTAATTGATAAAAATGGAACCGTCATAACACCTTTTAATTTACATGACCAAGAAATTGTTTAAAACTCCAGTTGTAATCTTGAATTCTTCTTTAAGTTGACAAAGAAAAATTTTAATTTCCAACTTGGTGAGTCCAACTATGAGACCATCGGCAACGTACACTGTGACATAGATAGCATTGTGACCTTTTCTTCCAAATAATAAACAGGGATTAGCTTTGTTATTCTTTAACATAGCTCTTTCCACGAAGTTCACCAGTTTCTTGTTCCAGCATCTAGGCGCTTGCTTTAATCCACAGAGACTTCGCTTCAAATTACATACCTTATCTGTTTCATCCTCAAAGTTTTCAAGCTGCTCCATGTAGACTTTCTCCTAAAGTTCCCCGTACAAAAATGCGGTTTAAACATCAAGCTGCTGCATCTCGAGCTGTTTCAGAGCGGCTACGGCGAGCAAAACTCGCATTGTTTCATATCTTGTCACTGGACTAAAAGTTTAGTTGTAGTTAATGTCGGCCTTTTACACACCTTATTTTGCAGCTAGACGAGCTGTTAATTGTTCATTCCCATCACTTGACGTCTTAAGGCGAAACGCCCAGTGATTTTGAATTAATTTTACATCTGATGGTCGGTCCACAAGTTCCCAGGTTTTATTTTCTTTCTGTGATTCGAATTCTTCGTTCATAGCAGTTAACAATTTTTCGCTCTGTTCAGATCTTGCCGCTTTGCGTACGTTGTTGGTATAGAAGATGCTGTATTTGCCAAGCATATATACTCACCACTGGTTTTCCATGCTGAAGGCCGTCCTCTTTTTATGTTCGCTGCGACGTAGTGTCATAATAGTTCCTTGTTCTTGATTGATTTCTGCTTCTTCACGCACTGGAATGTCTGTTTCGAAATTACGTTGACTATGTTCTCAGATATTTTGTAATAAATTATATGTTCGTTATGGTTTGAAAATGACGTCATGACTGGATACAACTGTCCGTTGTGAAGGAGTCCACACACGGAAACCATCTTTTTATGTTTTCATAACCAACTAAATTTCCAGGAACACTTTTGTTATCAAATTTCTTTCAGACTTATTTTGGTGTATGCAAATAACATTCCGTTCCGAATATACGTACGTGATCAGATTTCCCACTTTACGTCCATAGCACAGTTCATGTGGTGTTTTACCATCTTCGGGAGTTTTCAGGTTTATGTACATGGCTGTATTGCAAGCATCCGCTCAAGGTCCTTTTGATAAACAACTTGAATTAAACATCGAGTGAGCTGCTTTTGTATAGTTCTATATTTCCTGGTTCTACACTTCCATTTTGTTCAGGAGTATATGGTATTACCTCTCGTGCTGTAATTCCTCGGTTTGCTAGAATATTTTGTGTTTTGCACATCTAAACTCTGATCCACTATCTGACTCGAAAACTTTGACTTTGTGGCCTGCTATCTCAGCTTCATTCAGAAATTGGTTCAAACAGCCTGAAACTACTACTACTACTTCATTCTTTGGCTTTATAAAGAACACTCGCCGAAACTTGCTATAGCCATCTTTAAAACACACAAACAATTGAGCTAACTGACATAGGACCATTTATATCAGCATTGATTTGTTCACCAACGTTGAGGCTTCTCACCGTCCAAGGCTTAAATGTGAGGCGACGCACTTTTTCAACTGCACACCCATCACAGAATTGTTCATCTTCCTGGCTTGCACTGATGCCCATTCGCTGTAGGACATTCTTTACATGACGTTTATTTTGATGACCAAACCTTTCATGATACATACAGAGTGTCACTTGTTTTGGTTATATACACTTCTGCTGCATGTTTAAGTTTTAACACTCGCATGTTCATTGTATACTTTCAGCTTGTAATGTCGTGATGGTCTTTCTTTCTTTTAACAATTACACTCGTTTGATTGAAGGTAACAGAAATGTTGTTTTGAGCAACTTTCCTGACTGAGAACAAATGTTAATCAATTTCAGGAACATACCATACCATTCATGACACCTTCATAACACCGGTTTCCGTAGCATAATTCTACTTTTATTGTACCATTACTGTTTTGTTATCAACATACATTCGCACTGGAACCACAAATAGTGTGTAATCTATAAAATATTCTTTGTTAGATGTCATGTGTTGTGAGGCACCACTATCACATCAGCAAATATTCCTTGTACATTTTTCAGTTTTTACATCATTCGATGCACTGATACTGAACGCTCCTTTTTCAGGCCTAATATGTTTGTCTTTCTACGGTTTTCCTAAACTATTGTCAGGTGGCTTTGAACATTCTGCAGCATGGAAAATCTGTTTACAAATCCAGAACGGAAACTTCTGTTTTTTCTCGTTCAATTGATTTATTTATCTTCCTTTTGGCACTGCTTCCTGTTAAAATCTTTGGGATTGCTCACGAAAGTACTGGAATCATTATAAACTTCTTTAGTTCGCATTTCGATCGCACAAAGCTTCTCAGTCAGTAATTTGACAGTCCACTTTTTCGTATCGATAGAGTCCTAAACATTCTTAAATTCGTGATACTCTTTTCCCAGTGTTGATAGAATTCGACCTACCAGCATCTTCTCAGATAGCATTTTTTTCCTGTTTGTTTAATTCATCATTTAACTCCACAAACAGTTTCTGTAACTTGGCAATGTGACTACTAATGTCATGTGTTCGGTCCCATTCAGCGGTATAGAATGCTTTCATTAACATATTTTGGCGTTTATAACTGCTACATTCAAACGTGCTGAACAACTTATCCCATATATCCTTTGCACTTTTACAGCTGAGTACTAGTTCCGACACAGACTTACTTACAGCCTCTAAACCATAATGCTCGAACAGCACCATTTCGCCCAGTTTTCTGGTCCTTCCAACTTTTCAACTTAATTTTAAATTCTGTAGACATCTTGCTGCATTTCACTTACGAACACAGTTCATTTGCACATGGAATCCTGGGCCCATAACCTGTTGTTCCAGAGGGTGTGTTTTTACATGTAAGTAAATACACGTAGCACAGATGATCTGTTATATACTGTACTTGTACGCACTGAAGAGTGACAAAAGGGTTTTATTTTAATAAGTAAGTCTTCAGACTAAATATGGATCACTATAAACACTATCTGATAGGAACATCCCACATTACACACAAACCACTACAACCAGTTCTTTTCTTCTTCTTTTACCAAACTCAGTGTTGCAAGCTGCTTAACACACACTTTATCATTATAAAATTGAATTTATTTAAAACAGAAACCAATAGTGTCGGTTGTTCCTTTCCTTACTCGACATCCAAACTGTTTCTCTTCAATTTCGGCATTCACCCTAACATATAATCTGTTGTTTAATACTCGTAGAAGAATGTTCGCTGAGTGCGCAATTAGGCTTATGGTTCGGTAATCTTTACTTCTTCACAATGGAATCATTACTAACTCTAAGAAATAACTTGGCCATTCTCCTGAGCCATTGACCATTGGCCATATCTTTGCAGAGTCGCAGCATTTCCCTTTCCTTCATTCTCTCCCACGTTTTTTTATCCATTCAATGGGAATAGCATTCACACCCATCCCTTCACAATTTTTCATCTTACTAAGAATATTCCTAAATACTTCTCTCAGTTTTGAACACTCTATCATCATCACTTACTTCAACATCTTAATTTATATTTAATGTCTGTGGGCGTTGGGACATTTCATACAGTTCTATGTATTCTTTCCAATCATTAATGGGGTCACCATTTTCGGCCTTCAATGAGAACACAGATTTTCTTCCCTTTTTTTTCCAAATTCCATTATTATTGATTCTTTATTCATCAGATTATATCTTCCTGTTCTTTCCAAGTCTTTTATTTCATTACATTTCTTTGCCATCATATTTATCTTGTTTTGTCATCATGTTTTACATCGAGGTTCATTATTTACTTTCCAGCACATATTGTTTACCTTCTTCTGTATTTTTAAACTTCGATTTTCTTCAACATTTCTTCTGTAGTCCATTCTTTCTTATTTATTTTCTCTTCATGTTATTATATTACTTATTCTGCAGATCAAACAAACACTGCTTTAAAACAAAGTCCAACGTTACACATCTTATTTGTTCAACTGATTTTTGCCCCCATTCTTCTTCATATCCACATTTCGTAGGATTCCAATTTTGTTCCTTCACTCTTTCGCAGACTCCGCAATTTACCATATATAACACAACACGAAACATTTAATCAATCTTTTTCTTAACATTTTTAATCAGCCCACGGAAGAGAGAGTTCTTCTAAATGTATTTTCTCGCCATTACTATTCCCGCCTTCATCTGTTATGTACTGTCCACATTCCAATATAGAGGGTGAAATACTGAGAAGGGAGGAAATACCTAAAATGTCTGTTGTGGTATCCTACTAATTAGTATTTTGTTGACAATGGTAGGTTTTCCAGATCAAGTTTAGCCACCTCCATTTATTCCAATCTAGTATTTTCCTATTTTGTTACAGCATACGATTTTTCTTCCCTCTGGATAGCACCTGTATTTGTCTTCATAATCTTCCCTTCAATTATATTTTGAAAGTACAATTTCTGGGTAATCAGTGTTGTTGAGGTACAAAGGAAAATATTTTATGAAGATAGTAATTGTTTCCTCTAACCCAGAGCTTCTTTTTCTTCTATCATTACCATGCATCTTTCCAGTATCTTCCAACAATCTTCCAATCAGAAAGTTTTCATTGTACTGTACTTGTCTCACTGCGTATGAACATGGAAGAACGTCAGATTTCGTCCTTAGCTTCTATACTTTCATTGTAGTAGGAAGAAAGACTTCTTTCCTCGTAAGTAGTACTTCTCCACTGAGTCTTGAAGCAAATAAAAGTATGTTCAATTCTTGTATGGAAGCCATTTCTCTGTTGTTCGCACTAGAGAATCACAAATCTGCACTTCGAGAACGCCTCTAAGACATTTATTTTCATGTAATTCATTACTATTAATAAGCACCCTATTTCTAAGCTATTTGATTAGATGTGCTTATAATGAAAACTATACTCACCACCAGAGATTTAGTTTACCTTCATGACCTGTAAGAGAAATTTCGTCGCCTACCGTCGTGTACAGTCTGCAGCATTAAAGATCCATCCGTTGCTTGCAAGTTGGGCAGGTATTTAAGGGAATCTGTTTCTTC
>JAGDQP010052438.1:0-13783 GCA_022664845.1 Lepisma saccharinum | reverse complement strand
AAGGTTTCATTCCATTATATTGTTGTCGATGGTTATTGTCTTTTCAGCTGCGGTGTTTTCAACTCGATTGAACAATGTAGGTATAGATAACGTTGATTTTTTTTTGGAAACACATTGAAACTTTAGACACCCTCGAATGAGGTGTTTACTGGGGTCTAATGGAAACTTGAACCTCATATTCATGCTCAGGGTGTTTTTGATTCATATGAAATAGACACCAATATCAGAAGTTTCACTCTGGCCCAAACTGGGGGTAGGGGCGCCAGAGGCCTCACATCATTTGTCGCCTTTCAGATGTGATTTCTAATTCATTCAAGTAACAAATGTGCAAAATACAGAATCCGTTACATCAATAGCTGTTATGTTTGAAATTGCCCCTTTATAGGCCTAAGTGAGGTATAGTTTGTTTTGGCCAATTTTGACCATGGCGTACCCGAGGTAAAATGTTGGAAAATTCATGTTTTTCTAGGGTTAACGAGATATCAAAAAAATATTTTTTTCATAACTGTGCTCGAAGATCTTCATAGGTCAAAAGGGGTTCAAAATAATGAATTAAATTTTTTGAGGGGGGATGGTGGGGGTGCTGTTAATTTTTTTCAGAAGAAGCCCTCATATATACCTATACATACATCCAAGTTTGAAAAAATCTATTGAGCCAATCTTGAGAAAAAATGAAAAAAAAAACACTTAAGATTTTTCGTCATTACTCAAGAACCAATCAGAGTTGAGGTCTGAAACTTGAGGGATTAATGTATCTTGGGGGTACCTACATACTATCCAATTGTCGTTCCAAAATTCATCTGGGGTCATTTCACTATACTTATCCACCAATGCTCTTTATCATATTTTTTTCTTATATTCCTGTTTCATCATGGAACATGACACCGGAACACCAACAAATGATATGCCTAGATAAATTAGATTTGTCCTGAAACAAATCAAAGCTTTTTCTGCGATAAATTGTTGAAATAATCCTATTAAAATTAAGTAATTTTCCTTTGTGTAGTAATTTTCCTTTGCGTAATTTTCCTTTCCCCTCTCAAGATCCGCCACTGTACCGAAGCGAGATCCAAGCTTCGCTAATGAATTTATCTATTATATATTTCATTTATTATAAATGTATATAAGTGATAATTAACTAATCATAGTAGAAATTAAGTATATCTGGTGACTCACTTGAACGGAAAATTGTATTTGTCTCCAATATTTATTAACTCTTTCTTGACAACGAAAAGATCCGAAGCAAAACTAAAGTATCACTCTAATAGAAAATTTCCTGCTCTTTTGATTTGATCGTTTGCATTTTACTTAGAACAATAATTTCCGAGAAAATCGTGAAAAAGTGGTGCAAGGTCGATCCACCATTTTTCAAGATGGCCGACTAGCGCAAGTCGGATCTGTCCGGATTTTAATATTGTAACGAAAAGCGCCCATAGCCACGTGCAACACTCGCATATAAACACATGTGTACTACAAATGATACTATGTAAACAAACATGTGTACAGATAATGCAACACAGGCAAGCATGTAGAATAAATGTTTCCTAACAACACCAAGCAGACGACAACCGAAGATGGAACTAGCATAGATGTAGATGGAACTAGCGTCGCAGAAGAAGTGACCATAAGGACGTCACCCAAAATCAGGGCTTATAAAAAGCCACACATCAAAGCAAGGGGATCACTCTCGTCCGGGTGATCAATTCTCTCCTCCTCTAGTTCTCAAATGGCCTGCGTTTGAAACTAACTCCTTCATCTACAACCGATCTCAAGAGTCTTGCACTTGGATCAAACTCCCTGCCCTCGCAGAGCTTGTCAGCGGGGCCTTCCTTCCATTCCTCGTTCTCATGAGGCTTGCACTTGGAAGGACTCACCTCTTATCCGATCTCAAGAGGCTTCCACTTGGATCAAACTTCCGGCCCTTGCAGAGCTTGTCAGCGGGGCCTTCCTTCCATTCCTCGTTCTCAAGAGGTTTGCACTTGGAACGACTCACCTCCTATCCGATCTCAAGGGGCTTGCACTTGGAACGACTCACCTCCTATCCGATCTCAAGAGGCTTCCACTTGGATCAAACTCCGGACCCTCGCAGAGCTTGTCAGCGGGGTCTTCCGTCTACCTATTCTAAGCTTAGACCTTCGTCCGTTCTCAAGTGACTTGCACTTAGAACAAATTCCTAGTCCTCGCAGAGATTGTCAGCGGGACTTTCCTTTTAAGCACCCAACCATTCGTGGTTGTGCTGACCTCAATTGTGACGGGGCTTCGCCACAGAAGAAGTTAGGGTAGGCAAATAACAACTTTGTATATAGAAATTGTACCGGACGGTCTTATTATCAACTTATACATATTTTTAATTAAAACTAGTTGTGGACTACATCCGTACGTTATTCAACTCTACCTGGCTTCATATCGGAAACAAACGATAGCTGATAGGAACATTGAGATATGATATTAAAAAAGGCCTCTGCAACAGTTTTGCGAGGAAATAAAAGAATTATTATTATTATTTACCCGATCATGTACATATAATATCTAATTCGCCTATACTAATTAATATCTTGTTGTTTGATTTCTCTGGAAATCCTTTCCCTATCCATCGTCATCTTGCTCTGAACAATGTTTGACTAATCTTTCAATGTAGATTTTACCTGCTGCATCCATTCAATAGGTTTCCTCCAAATGCAAATACTTTACTGCCATTGTAAATCCAAAACCTTATCTTGATCTACGGGTGATTCGAATGTTGTAGAGCTCTTTCAGTCTCAGTTGACTCAGTCAAGATAGAATTCGGTTGTTTGAAGCGTTTTTGGAGTCCCCAAAGGCTGGGAAGGTACTGAGTGAGAAGATTAGGAGCGGAGAGAGCTTCGCAAGAAGACCGGTTGGAGTTTTCATGGTTCTTGACACGGTCTAATTATTTACGGATGCGGGAACTAGGATATAAACGGCGATAAGAGATGAAGAAAGGGTAGTGAAATCATTTTACTGTAGGTCGTCACAGAGAAGATGCAGGTGCCTCGGATTGCAAGAGTGTATGGGACAGGATATTTGGTATGTTATAGCTGGGAGCAATTGCATGCTGTTAATACGTAGCAATAACGTTTCGTTAAGAGCACAGGCACGGAAAAGAAACTAAAGAAAGATTGAAAGGAGATGTGACGAGGAGTGGCTATTCTCTCAACTAATTCTATTTTTTTTAAGTCCTGTGAAGACTTGTACGGTTTCGTTAACAGGTAATAAAAGTGTCAAGGAAGTCACACTAACAGATGTGAGGAAAAAAGCGTGTGACTAAGAGATGACGGAAAACCGGAGTGTGTTAGGCCTCTAGGTGTGAGTTCTAAGTTAAAGCAAAACTGAAGAAATTCAATAAGTGAAATAATGCGGGAAATCTTAAATGCGTGGGTGAGAAAATGAGTATTCCACAAGAGAAGTGGTTTGGAAAATATTCTGTCTAGTACCAGTAGGAGTGCAGAATTACAAGTAAAACAGAAAGGAAAGAATTAAAATCAAAACAAAAAGTATAAAAATGTAAAGCTACATAAATAGTAACAATAATAACAAATGATAATGTAGAAATCTCGTATATTAGAGGTGAGAGAACAAGTAACAACACAGGTAGAATAAGTAATTTGAAAGGAAAGAACGACACAGAAACACCATGAAGAAACAAATGTTGAGGAAATTGTGTAGTAACTACGTCATAAACTGTCAACATAGCCACTCCTCGTCACTACTCCTCTCTACCTCTCATTTCTCTGCCGTGACAATGCCTTTGGCAAAACATTGCCACATTTTTATGTTCGTGTGCAGTCTCCATCTATGTCTGTATTTCTAATCATATAAGTATCATAATTTCGAATTTGCTTTACCATTATTATTATTATTATTATTTTAATACTGATCCTTTACTACTTGTTCAGAAAGCCTCTACCCGACTTCCTCTTTCCTAACTTCTCTGATGATTTTACTTTCTGCCATTTTATTAAAATTCTCGCCTTCATGATTTTCCACTCTGTTACATGTCTTTCAGTTGGCACATAAATCTTGTCATCATCACTGCTTACTATCTGTCTTGCATTTATCTGCGTGATCATGCCTTGGGTGAAATGTTGCAATCCTTTTATGTACGTGTGTGAAGTTTCTGTACTTCTGCCTGTAATTCCAATTATTTCAGTAACGTTTTCTTGAACCTTAATTTACCATTTATATTATTTAACTTGGAAAGTTAGTCACTCCTCGTCATCACTCGTATCTATCTTCTTCTCATTTCTCTGATGCGATAATGTCTTTAGCAAAACGTTACCACCTACATGTTTTATTTGTGTGTTACCTCCTGAAAGCCTTTAAAATATGTAGACCTCTTTTCTGTTTTACTTGCTTTGTTATTGATGTGGATGTGAATGAGAAATTAACAGAGAAAAAGCGAGCGAACGTTGTGAAAGGCAACAAATTGTCCTTGTGTACCTTAAAAGTGTTTCCCTTGTTTCAGGAGGTACGGTTCAAAGTTAATGATCCAAAAGCCCATTCCAAAGGAGGAACACTGGAGAGGTCCATTAAAGGACGTACGGATGAAGAAGCGGGTCCACATATCATTCAGCCACCGAAGGACCTCAACAAGATGTATGGTATCACAAGCAGCGACATTGATAAGTACTCTCGTATTGTATTTCCCGTGTGCTTCGTCTGCTTCAATCTCATGTACTGGATCATCTACTTGCACATCAGTGACGTAGTGGCAGAGGACCTCGTTCTAGTGGAGGAAGATAAATAGAGGCAGTCGACCCGTTTTCTCCTTCACTCCCTTCTCGCTACGATCAAATTTCACCTACAAAAGAGCAAGGTGTTATCGTCAGTGCTACGTTTTCTGCTTTTCCTCTGATTTCAGTTTCTTCTATCTTTGAACCGTCTCTGCTCTAAAAAGCCACAAAATGCAATTCGTTCTTTCTATCATTCGTTTGTGCTACACTTCATTTTTCTCATCAAGATTACCTCCCTCATTGGTCATTTAAGTTCACATGACAGTAACATGTACACGTGTTATCTACATGTAACTCAAGTATATCATCATTATTAATATTTCACACTTCATGCCGTGTATAAATACAAAAAGAGAGGGGAAAAGAGGGAATATAATGATTAAAAGAAAGAAATAAAAACCATAGGGTGGAGAATTATCAGTGTTATAGTAAATTAAGAAATACGTAGTGACTGAAACGCTCAAAAATTTATATATCCATAAGATGTACATGAAAAAGTAATAAAATTAAAGCTCAAGACGCTCAAAGTTAAAGAGACTAATGAACGGTACTGATCCATGAATACTATATCAGTTCTTTTCTTAGTGAGAAATATTTTACCCCCGTTTACGAGATGAGAAGAAAAGCTTTGTCAGAGCATGAGTTTCTGTAGCTGAATAGATTTTTGAAAGAAATATAATCTAAAAAAGATTATATTCTAATTAGGTTTTAGTACAAGATTATTCTAGCCAACCTTCAGTAACCGAACAAGCAAGCGGAATAAACGTCGTTTGAACGTTGTCATTTTTTTAATGTGATACGTGTTAACAATAAATGGACTTCGAGAAACTCTAAAAATGATTCTAACTTGATGATAAATACTGTACCGTCAATAACGGGTTTTTTTTTCTCCTACTACAAGTAGATGTTGGCATGCACAAGAACGCTAGTATTAGATCCACTACGATTATTGAACAAATATTGTTTTACAAGAACTATCGTAGTATTGTGTAATCTTATTTGTGTTCCGTATTAAAGATGAATATGAAACGTAATAAGAGAAGTGGAAGAGACTTACATGAAACATAGCTGTTTACATCAAATATTAACATAATCTGAGAATGTTTGAATATTCTTTAACAATATCAGCTATTTAGTGTTTGTTCATTTGTTACTGTCCTTTTCATGTTCTGCTTTCGTCAGTTGTTTTTATCAACTAAAACGTTTTCGTCATTCCAATACTTAATCTGTTTTTTATCTAGACTCTGTTTACATCCATTCCAGTTAGGCTGATAAATGATATTTGTAAATTTCTAATACTTTCTGTATTTACACATTTTATAATTTTGTATATTTCTTTTCAATTCTTACCAACGTCTTCTACTAGAACTGATGATCCTAGTCTACAGACCTCGAAATCTATATGGCTTACGGTACAAATTAGTTTTTTTTTTGTCTTGCATTCTATACCGTTAATTTTGAATGTTAATTTCTTAAATGTGTTTTGTCTTAATAAACAATCATTTAAAAAGAAAATGTATGTATCTACAAGAACTTTCAAACTAAAAGTTCAGTTCATGACCTACTGCAGTGTTCTTTTGCCAGCCTTGTATTGTCTTCCTGATGTTAAGCAATAATTTGAATTGAGTGATTTCTGGAAAGGTTCTCTTTGCTGATTAAAATATTTCTTTGCCTCGCATGTACAAAAGATGTTATTTTAGTTTTAATATTTCTTGCGTTATTAAAAGATTACAAGTAATCAAATCGATTTTTTCAAAGAAGTTGTGTTTCTTCATCATTGTATAATCAATGAAGCGTTTGATTTAAACTGAATTTTCCTACTCGTTGATTTGCGCTGTGTTGCCTTCCTTATCTTTCTTCTCACGTTCAATATTTCTCTCTTTATAAACCTTTCATGTTTTTCCTCTTTGACTCCCTTCTATTTATTTCTGCAATTTCTTCAATACAGTTGATTGCATCTCTTTTTAGAAATCATCTTCAAGAAACTAACTACTTTTCAGAATTTATTCTACATTAATGTAAAAGGATAAACTGTAGAGTAACAGCAGAATTCAATATAAAGAAGCAATGAATGAACTTTACACACGATTACATTCTAGAACAGTCTTTGCTTCACGCTGTGGTGCAACTGTCTAAACGTACTAGGACCGGTCAGATGGCTTTGCTCGATCAATGGAGTGTTTAGAGCACAACGCCTACCGCCACCGTATTTCTGTCTTTCTAGAGCACAGACCGCTACTTCTTTATTTAAGTAGCTCCCCAATTGTCAACATGATGGTGGATAAACGGAAATTCAATGCTCTCACCGGACTTTGAACCCGGATCCGCTCGCACTGAAAGTGAGATCATTAACTACTTGGCCACACAGGACATCTAAAACACTGAATATTGAAATTATAAAAAAATTACAAAGAAATAATTACAGCACATCAGCAGCAGTCAAATATAAGCAGAAGCCCGTTCTGTTGTGTAGTGGAGAATGTGACTGACAAAGAATTTGGCACTACAAACGCGCCATAGATTTAAATTTTGCAATGACAGATGTTTTCCTTCATTCCACGAGGCGGATGCTAGGATGAAATTTAGAATAGTATATACTGACAGCATCATGCTCACTTTTTTCTGAAGTTAAGCCACTCCTTAAACTTGGGTAATGTGCTGATTTGAGCACAGTCCCAGAAATGTAAATTAGATAATTAGAAGAAATTACGAACACTTCAGAAGGTTCTCGGACGACAGTGTTATTTATGTCTAGAGAAAGCTGAACAATATGAAAATGGGAAAGTGATTTAACAAGTAGGGCATTGATGTAGAAATCTTTTTTAAACTAATTGTTTCCTTCAACTAGTGATTATATAACGTGTTCCATCGTTATATTGTTTCCTAAGTGATATTCGACAAGTTAAACGAGGCTTGTTAGATTGTGGCAAACGATCTTTTGACCTCCTGTCAAAAAATTAAATTACGCAAAATCATTATCGCAAAAGATAAGCGAATATTATTGGAGTACGTTAAAAGTTACAGATTGGTTTATTAACAAATACGCATGCCTTGGGTGTATGTGTGTGTTTAAATGCTGTAAAATATTACTTATATTTGATTTACTTAGGTACTTCGTTTAAATTTAATTATCATTCCACTTGTAGTTATGTACTCATTTTGGTGTTCTTGCCTTATCAACTACCCTATAGTTGGTAATTCCCGAGGAAATATACATATGTGAACGACACAACGGGTTTTGTATAAAGAAAAATTCAGTGAGTCAACTTCTCTATGTGTTTAAACAGTGTGAACAGTTGCAGTAACGAGTAACGAAATAACCAACCGTACATTTAGTGACCAAATTTAACTAATGAATTTAATATTTAACCGACAGCTGTTTTCCTTGTATATTACAGCGTTAATTTTGTAAATATTGAATTCTAAGTTGAAAATTTCACAACGAGCTGAATCATGTTTACCTCATTCTGATCACCTCATATTGGAATTTTGGTATCATTTTAGGTACTACTTTGAAATCGTTAGGATGGTATTTTGAAACAAGTTCTTGTCAGACTGCTTATTTATATCCTTTCTCCCACTCAATCCTAGCCTTCGCCAAAGATGATTAAATATCATAAATAGACTTCGAAACTTTTTCGTTATTCTTTGAATTTTAAGGCTTATTTGAATTCATTTCAAACATCATTTTGCATAAGGAACTCCAAATATTGAAGAAACATACTGCCATAATGAATTTTGAGGAAAAATAAAATAATAATATTCAAAAATGAAATAAAAAAGGGAAGAAATTTACTTTTAAACAGTGTTCCGATGCAATTTCGAGAGAGGGGAAAGAATTGATCAAACCATAGAGTACCGTAGCTGACATCTGTTCATATCCACGGATTGAGGGATATTTTGGAAAATGGAACAAGAGAATAATTTTGCAGAAAGGGTGAAATTCCAATCATCTTTCCTACAAATCGGTCACTACTTTTAATTTTGATAAAACGCACAAAACTTTCAGAAAATTCATTTTTGCTCTATTCCTACCAATATCTCATGCGCTAAAAAGTTTTTATAGAAGCGCTATAGTCATCAATCATCATGTATCGCTGCCTTGTTTTCTTTCCTTCCTTTTGCCCTTCCGATCTCAGGAAACGTGTGTAGTCTCTTTCATTTCTCTTCTTCTTCTTCTTCTCTCTTATGGAAACAGCAACATCCATATTCGTTTTGTCTTTTATTTATTTGACATTCAGAGGTATTGAAAATATAAATCAAGAACTCGGATAATTCTTTATTTACTGAGACACTTACAGAACATAACTTACTCTTGTACTTGGGTAAAATTAATCTAAACAAAAAACGCATCGATGAATAACTCTAACGAGTTTTTTTTTTATTATTCTTATAAACGACGGTGCTAAAGATGTGTGACTACTATATTAATAAATAAATATTTTATTTCTAATCTTACCGCTTTTTGAGCAAGGAAAGAAGAATTCTACAATACTTTTGGCTACGTAAGTGTCTGCAAAGTGGAACATGAGAATAAACAACTTAGTATTAAAAAAAGAAACAAGGATGTAGCAAAGTTACTGCTCATTTCATAAACTTATGCGTCCATCGCCCTAGTTTTGAATAAAAAAATAAAACAACAATGTTCATTGTTCATTGTTTAAACAAAAGAAACTGAATATTTACATTAATACTATATTCGTTTTCATACTGTGGCGTCATTCAATTTTTAGAAAAAGAAAAAAATGTATTTAATTGTAAATAGCGAAAGAACGCTTTGAGAGGCGGAAATTGTGAAAAGAAATTACAAACAAATTGAAGTGTAGGCCAACAGAGTACTCTTCAGTTCAAAATGAAACGTGGACAAATGTTTTCTAAAACTTAAAAAAAAATGTTTTTCAAACAAAATGAAAAATAAGAAGAAACTCATAGATGAAAAAATTGCAAAGCAACATTTTCAGTTAACAAACGATCTTTGTAAATGTACGCTAATATATTGGATTTTTGTATGGCTAATGTTTTTTTTTCGTATGTGTGAATGTGATAGAGATTATATATATAAACATTGAAGTTGGAAATTACATTGTGTAGTGCTGTTGACTGAGACACAAATTAAACAGTTATTATTGTTAAAAGAATGCAATATACGTATGCTCCTTCTCCGATCGCATCCCAAGAGAAATGAACCATAGAGTCGACTCAACAGAAAAATTATAAGGAATATGTGGCAACATGGCGACTCTTTAGCACCAGTCTCGTACTAGTCCTCCCAGTCCGTTTTCTTTCCTGCCATGTGAAAACGCTTTTGCGCAAACTTGCTACTTTTCTTGTAGGTTTGTGATGTTCGTGTACACCTGGCTTTGCATCGTATAATGTAAGCGCCTTTTTTCTACCTTTTCAAACTCTCTTATAGATGTGCCATCTTATCACTAACACAAAGTTAAAGCAGAAGGGCAATTTTACATATCTAAGATAGTTTAAAAAGGGGAGAAAAATGATTCTTCATTATAGAATACCAAGACAGGTACACGAACATTACAAACACAATAGAAAAGTGGCAACGTATTGCAAAAACGTTTTCACATTGTAGAAGAGAAAATGGAGAGCGGGCTGATACGGGACTTGTGCTAAGGAGACACCATGTTACCAACTGAAAATAATTACTTTCAATTCTTGTATAGATATGGTAAAACAAAATTGTTATGGGTGTTTGAGTGTGTGCGTGTGCATGTGTGTATTTAAACATATCGTGAACCAGAGGAATTCAGAAAACGTGCTTGTATTTACACAATTTATACAAACAAAAAAATAAATCTCCCGCCTTGTGCTAATACCATGCTTTCAGTACAAACAGCTCCCTATATCCTTTTTTAATTCAAATTCCCAAAACCCTTCTTCCCACTTCACTTTCTGCACTGGATGCTAGTTACATAAGCCCAGCAGAGAGATGAAAAAATGTAAGCACTACTCTCCCCACCACCTTTGTCCTTAATATCCATACATGACGCAACCGCTTTCGTACTTAATATATACGCTCGATATTCTACTCTACTCTCACGTATGTTTATACAAGTGTCCTTTTCTCATGCAAAGTATCTCATCCAGAAGTTACTAAGAAAAAGTGTAAGTTATTGAGGAAAACTCTGAATTTATCTTGTTCTGTTTTGGGAAGAGAAGTTAAAACAATGATACAGATCTAGCAATGTATAAGTTCTGTTATTATATTTGATATAAATTCATACCGATAATGCTCGTCATTGAACAGAACATCCTTCCTTAAGCGATATTAATTTTTAAACTAAAAAATCAAACCTTTTTTATCATTCAAGGCAACTTTGCCTATTCTAATGTTAATCCTTTCATTTATTTTTAATTCTCACTCACACATATATATTTACAATTATAGAATGTGATTGCGGAGAATTTTAGTTTTTGGAATTTTCGAACTTTAGTATTAACTATACCAATCTGCATAATATAAAGTACTGACTATTATTTGAACAGGTCTGTTTAAGTTGAATCATGTTTTCATGGTGATGAACATTAGCTGCTAATTGAGTAATAAAAGAAGCAATTAAAAATAACAGAAAATACTTTGTTGTAACCAGAAAACAAAGACATTCCTATTGGATTGAAAGTAAAAAAAGGAAGACAAAAATTAGGTAACAAACTTTGGCACTATATACAAGAACCTGGGTATATTTGGTGCGATTGAAGGAGGTTATAATTTTTATAGGAATATGCGTCCACATACATGTTAAACAAAGTTCAGAAATTAATATTTTCTTTAAAGAGAAACGCGTTCGATGGGAGTATATGTATATATGTCAAGTAATGCTTGAAAAAAAAAGCTGTACCAATGTAATAAAAAACAAACTAAAAGCAAGTCAAATTCCTGTAGCAATGTCTCTTACGAACATTATTTAAATTTTCTCACCAAAACACAAAATATAAATGTATATAGATACCATAGAAGTGCGATGAACTCCCCATACAGTGCAGGAAACAAAGTAAGTTTATAACGAAAAGCTGGCACTTTTCGCGTGAATAGTTCACATATTGCTCAATCATTTGCAAGAATCGAACTAGAGCTATGGTATATGGCTACAGCAAAAATCTGCTCGCAAAAATCTGAAACAGACTAGACTTCATTTTTAATTTGTTTCTTTAAAAAAATGTGACCTTATCTATATTCTAACAATCCTAAATGAGTTAATGGTTAAAATAAGTGAACACATATGTATATAAATAAGTGTATATTTCATAAACAGCGTATTTGATAAACAAGAATTAATAAACAGTCTGTATATATAAGTGTTTATATATAAATATATAAGATTGAAAAAAAGTTAGAAAAAAGTCCTTAGATTATAGAATGCCAAGACAGGGGTAAACAAACACACAAGAAAAGTGGCAACGTCTTGCAGAAACGTTTTCATATGATAGGAGAGAAGATGGACAGAGAGAACTGGTACGCGACTGGCGCTAAGGGGTCTCCGTATTGACTAACTATATATAGGCCGGATAGGCAATATAATAGGTAAAATTTGAAGAGAGAAAAAAGGAATTGTACTTAGGTAGTATGTTGACGAAGATCACGTGCACAATTATACATTTCACAATATACACTATAAAGTCACTAAAAATTTTTGGCATCGGCCATCCTGAGTAATGGAGAAGAAAAATGTTCACTGCACACACGTGGACAGTTGGAGGAGCTGCACTAACTGTTTTCTTTCTTCTCTTCACGTCTACACCCACACTTCCCCTTCGCCCCTACCCATTCACTTTTTGTGTATTTTCTATACTAATTCCCACTTTCTGTGACTGACTCAGTAACCTACTCAATTTTCATTGCTTTTCCTACTATACCATATCCCACTTTTTCCGGGGTACGTTTTCTATACTAAATCCCACTTTTTTCGTGATGCGTTTACTACACTGTTAAAAAAGACCATTTTATTTATATATCTGTTCCAACTGGCTGATCTCGAAAATTTTAAGTTTTCGTCAAGATATTACGTAAGTACAATTCCTCTCCTCTATCTTCAAATTTCACCTATTATATTGCCTATCCCACCTTCTCCTATAAGTGGTTGAGGATATGTGTTTTTCATATATCAGGTATTTTTCAAGAAATAATAATATTGTATATAAAACGACTTGATAGCTCCCATCTTTAAGTAGGAATGGTTTGCTTTAAATTTTAAGTGAATATTGAAAGCAAATTAATTAGGAAAAAAATGAACTCACCTGTAGGACCATACATATAAAAAAGAAACGGTTCAAACCACATACATACACATACACACACATACACACACTTACATGTATATGTCCCCTTTTACGTATATATGTTGCCGGCCGGGTAGACGTGCAGTCTACGGCGGTAGGCTAACGACTCGAAGGTCCCGGCAGGGGCATGGGTATGGATATTAATGGATAAAAGGCGAATGGTGACAAACCGAAGTCCTAAGTTACTAGACTGGCCCATATAAAAATAAAAGTTTAAAGTTTAAACGCATATATGTTCTTTTCTCTACCTTTTTTACCATCTCATATATATAAAACAAAGTGAACAAAAGCTTTATTTAATGATAGTTTTGAAATAAGCAAGTAATTGCTCACTATATTCTAAAGAAGAATGTTATATATGTAATATAAATGTTATGTTATATATATATATATACGGTATATATAATATGGGTTAAAGTTTAGACACACGTTGTAAAATGAAACGAAATGACTATTGTTGTTAAATTGAGGATAACGAAGAAACATCGCGAAAAGATTGGTGAAGAGAAAGATTTTGTTTATTTCATATGCTGCTGGTAGAGGAACACCAATACAAAATAACATAATAAGGAAAACCATTGTAGACTATTAGACTGCAGCAACATCTTTAAGGCGAGAGTCTTTCTAGGGAATAAAGACTGCTGACGGTCATACGTTATGTTCACAGAATCATCTATTGTGAAATCTTACCCTAAACTCTGCTGTACATTATAGAATAGCGAGAGCCAAGGAAAAAA
>JAGDQP010052437.1:1612-13784 GCA_022664845.1 Lepisma saccharinum | reverse complement strand
CAACGGTACATCTTATAACGAGGCTAATAAGTTTCTTCCGAAATATACCTCTCAGTCTCACAGTACAAGGGTCTCTTTAGGTTCACGTACTCCACTCCCATACTCGCCCACCTTCGTTACTCCATCATTTCCGGTTACTTTTCACCAGCCGTTCAATCTCCTGCCCCACCGCACCTGGAGCAACATCATGATGTACCTCCAACTTCACCATCTCACAAAAATTTTACGGCGAAAAGACGTAAGGAGAATTCGCCTAAAGCATCTCCAATTTTTCAAGGACATTACGGTATCTAACCGTTCTGTCCCTCTCAACTCACAACCATCTGCTTCTCCTACTAGAATGGCTTCGCTTCCAGTCCCAACAGTAACTAGGACACGTCTCCAGGTCATAACACCCATTCTACAATGCTCTATGTCAAATTCTAATTTCTCATCCATTACGGATCCCATAAAGCACGAAACTACTGATTCTACACCTTCAAAAATGCATCATGTTCTATTACAAATTATCGACACTTGGGTGGCGATTTCTAAAATCGATCCTATACTGTTGATCACCTTAAAACTAAAATGTCTACGCTTTTTAAGCAAAAATATAATGTATTCTCCACTACGCTTGTTACAATGAAACGTCCGTTTTATAACCAATAAATTCTAGGCATTACGCTTACTTGCACATATTTACCGTCCGCATCTAATCTTTCTCCAAGAAACCTGAAATTTCCAGTATTTTCCAATTAATATTCCTGGCTCTAGTTTTCATGAACAACATCGCCTTCCCAATAATTATGGCGACATTCCTTTGGGTATTCATACGTCTCTTATTTAGACACAATTTACTTTTCCATTATTTACAATCGCAAGGCATTTCTTGTTCCAATTTTCATTTACTGAATTTGTACGTTCCTACTACTGAATTCTGGATACATTTATATGCTACCCATCCCCCTAATGCTGTAATTCTTGGCGAAGCTAATACTCGCCATCCTCTTCTCGGTGGCACCAAGACTAATACAGCGGGTACTAATCTCATTAACATTCTTTCCAATACCGATTATGTTTATCTTAATGATGAGACTCCCATGCGAGTGACCCAATCTACTCAAAGCCCAAGTATGCCAGACGTAACGTTAATCCCTCTGCACCTATACTTGCGCTCATATTGGGAACTCTACTACGATCCCTTTGGGAGTGATCACTATCCGATTATTACTACCGTAGCGAATGGTCTCTATTCTGTTGTTCTTTCCCATCATACCCAATTTTACGCACTTTCAATCCCTTCTATTCCTTCTGACCTCAATTGGCAATTATATACATAAACAGCCACTGAATTATTTACTTGTAGTCCTGCTCAGTCTCTTTCCATGATTCAGAATATTATTAAAACCAGTGCTTCTCGTTCTAATCTTTCACCTCCTCCTGCTAGATCTAAACGGCAACACCATACACCCATTTGGTGGACAATTACCTGCCAGAAATGGGTCAATCTTAGTCAAATAAAGCTATCATTATTTCGCAAATCGCCTACTTAAGCAAAATATCTACAATATCGTCAAACTTGCGTTGCCACGCATCGCATCCTCCGTTCTACCAAACGAGAACATTGGCGTACCTATTTCTCTGACTTATCGTATGTTATTCCGACACCGCGCTTATGGCATTATATTCACACTAAAATCCACTCATCTTTACCGCCTCATTTTGGATTGGATCCCCAAGCTCAATGAGTTGAGGAATTTCATTGTACTCTCGCACCATATATTGTTTGCCAGTATACTTCCTCTCTCTTCCTCCACTTTTTGCCCCTACTCAAGCTCCAAATGTTAACTATGCTTTTACATTAGCAGAATTACAAACTGTATTAGGACATACTTCTGACACTAGTCCTAGAATAGATAATATACGTTATGCACATTTACGACATCTTCCTCTCGATGGGTGACATGCTCTGCTTCATCTGTTTAACAGCATTTGGAAAACTTGCCATTTTCCACCTGCCTGGAAAGATAATATTGTTCTTTCAATTCGCAAACCATTAAAACTAGGTGGTAGTGCTACAAGTTACCATACTTTCGTTTTAATCAGCTGTTTGACGAAGGCCTTCGAACACTTAGTTCTTAATCGCTTACAATGGTGGGTTGAACACCATCGTCTATTTCCTCCCACTGTCACGGAATTTCGCAAAAACACAATACTTTAGATTCCTTCAGCCCCTTTATCATTGACATTTGGACCGCTTATCAAACACGCTCTTATGTTTTAGTAGTCAGTATTGACCTAACCTCTGCTTATGATTCCGTACTGTTAGATTGCCGTATCATATTTGTCTCAATACAATATTCTCCCTATCTTTCGTTGTATCATTTACATGTTAACAGGCGACTCTTTCTGAAAGTGGGTGCACATTTGACCCTTCCCTGAGTTACGAGTCGTGGTTTATCACAATGATCAAAGTTATCACCCATTCTGTTTTCTCTATATACTCTGGAGTTACACCAACTTCTTCGTACTCAAGTCCAGATATCACAGTATGCTGATGACATCATTCTTTATGTTGTTACTTCTGACTTACGTGCAGCACAGACTACTATGAATAATGCCCTTTCATCTCTTTCCACGTGGTGTGATTCAAGTGGTTTATCTGTAAATTGGTAGAAAACTTATCCAATCAGCTTTACGCGCTGCCTTATGTACACTTTGCTTCCTATCCGTATTTTAAACCATCGTCTCGACAACGTTCGAAATATAATATACTTGGGAGTTAATTTGGATGTTAAACTTAAGTGGAAAAAACACTTTCGTCGTCTTGACCAGAAAGTAATACCCACCTTAAAACTCATACGAAGTCTTGGTCGGAAATCCTGGGGCTCTCACCCCTCGCTTCTTCTTCGTATCTACACACAATGTTACGAAGCACAGATAGCATAGGTGGTATCGAATTCTCTGTATCTCCCCAGTGGATTAAACAAAAGTTTCTCTGATATCAGTACTAAGCTTTAAAACTTATATTTTCACAGCAACTCTCCAATGAATCCTTCATTGGATTTTAATAATTCTCCACTAGCATCCTCCGTATGCACATCCAATTACAACAACAGGCGCTGAAATATGTCCTATGTCGATATGCTGGCATTACATCCACTGCTATACCTAAACTTAAACTCCTCTATTTACGAAATGCAAACCGTACTCTGCCTTATCAACGTCAGCTCCCGTGGCTTTATTCTACTTATGCAATGATCCAACATCTATTTCCGCAAATTAATCGCTTTCCTACTCTCCCTTGTTTAGTGAGTAGTTATGACAATGTCTTTTACATTATCCAGTCGGATATACCTACTTCCTCCCTAGACATATCCGACAAAATATTCCTACTATTGCTGCTAATATCTGGTTAACTTATACAGCTATCTGGTCTCCAGATATAGTATATATTTACACGGATGTATCTCGTTCTCCACACATTAAGTAGGCTCTGCTATTTATATCCCTCACATATTTTGCGTTATATCAACTACCTGTTAATACCTCTACCTTTGAAGGTGAGGCCTTTCCAATACGTCAAGTGTTACTTTTCATTCAACGTCGACATATCTTACAGACTTGAATATGTACTGATGCTTTAAGCGTGCTTGAAGCTTTATCTTCCATCAGATGGGATTCCCAATTGACCTGACTCCTTTAAAACATCAAAATCATTACCCGTCGCCTGCAATTAAATGGAGTCACTATTCGATTTTTGTACACAGCAGCACACTCAGGTATAGTACCACATGATCATTGCGACCTATTAGCAAAACGTGCAATGGTCACCGGTTACAGGATTCCGCTCCTTCTATCACTATCCAATCTTTTTGAATAACTGAAACATCTCATCTCCCAAGATCACTGATTATCACAACAATAATAGACATGGTTCTGGAAAACATTACTGGGCGATTCAACCTACACCACGTACAGTGCCGTGGTTGCATTCTATACTCTGGAGTCGTAAATATATGACTGAACTTATACGACTTCGTTTGGCTATCGCTCAAACCTCCTTAGCACAGTACTGCCAGCATATACGTTTGACTCCATTTTGTGACTGTCAACAAGCTATAGGCGATATAAACCACCTCACCTCCTCATGCCCACTTTATAACTCGTCCCGAGATGAGTTATATACCCAGTTGTATCGATACTTTACATATGGACCTTTTCCCCTCTCATTTATTCTCGCTACTAATCACCCCGACCTCTGCCGACTTGTTTTACAATATTACGATGCATATTCTGTAGTATTTCATGTTCTTTCGCACTTTTGTCCCCTTCTTATACGCTTTACTTACAGTATGCTCACATCTCATGTGCATTTCACTTTTTGTGCACATTACGTACAGTCTTACCAGATCCATCGCTACCTCAAAGTATACTTTATAGGGATAATTGATATTTTCCACCTCACTCACTATATGACAATGACCCTCACAAAACTGTTTTCGCCATTTACAGACTATTTCATCTTAGCCCTAATCCATCATAGCACTAGTGTTTCATCAATGCTGAAATGCAGCGGGCTTCATCTGTTTTTCATCAGCTCTGCAACGCCCCATAGCAGACGATAACACTCAACTCGTCTCACTAACCAACCTCTGTGTTTGTGTCGTCTATTGAATTTCATTAATCTTTCTATTAGGGTACAATTTTTGTTCATAATACTCCAATATTCTTTTTTTTCCTCGCTCCCCTAGAACTCTTATTTTACATTAAGCACAATTTTAGGATAAGGACTTACAAGGCAAGGGCACGAAAATCCTATATTGCTATTATTGCCCGTAATCTGGTGCTGCATGTGCTTGTGCTGCAGTCGTCAGCCAGAGAGAGAGAGAGAGGCAAAACTACTGTTTTTACGTATCAGTGATAGCAATAGATGTTATGTGCGTATCTGCTAAAAGTATCACTTTAGAAAATATTTAGAACTGGGAATCATTTTCCCCAAAATCTGGAAAAGCAGTGTAGACTGTAGAACAGTGGTTCTCAACTAGGGTTGCCAAATTTTGTAAATGAAAAACTGGGACCTTTCATACATCCGTATATAGATAGTTAGACAATAACGTTATAATATATATTACGTATAATAAAATCCGCAAAATAAGCTAGCCTATAATATTAACCATCACCTGCTGATATTGCTGGTGGTTTCATAATCATGGAACTCTAAAGTAGTTCAAGGGTCATTCCACCTCAAGTCATTCAACACTGGTTGCTTCACTATTTTAGGAAACTCTTATATTTTGTACATGAATTTCTACATGTATGAGGATATCAGAATCACTTTAGAAAAACATGTTATGCGCTTATTGCTCCCTAAATGGCGGTTGACGTCTTTGCTCCCGTAGCCATGTTCAGAAACCTTAAGATCTTATAAACCAGAAGAGCCAAAGAGATCAAAGAGATGAATGAAAAGCCGCTGTGTGGCTTCTGAATGTAGTTTGAAGATTGTAAAACACTTTTCTCAAAAATGAATTTGCTTATTCTTAAAAGTATGGTAAGAAATGAGTAGGAATTGTTTAAGATTGGGTTTTGTAAGAGAGTTCAATACAAGGCTACAATATTTTGTAATGTTTAGACCTATCTTGCAGATGCCCTGTATGCAAAACGTCGTGGTGTCGAATCACATCCTTTTTTCCTAACGTGGTCCTTCGCTGAAAAAATGCCGGATTTCGGGCTTAAACTTAAAAGAAGTCCTCATGAAAAAGACTGAAATTTGGTGTCAAAGAAGCTTTGTATGTGCACAAATCACATTGATAATTGCTACATTTAATGGAAAACGGTTTGGTCTGTTGGAGCCTTTTTTTTGTATATGTAGTTTCGTATTACTACAATAATTGAAATGCGCAAGTCTAACTCTCATGAACTACCTTTCCTTAAACGATTTGAAAATAAGAGTTGCAATTATTACTATAGCTTCGGAATATACATGCCTTCCCGGATAGCAAATTTTAGACCTTTTCATGAGAACTCAGTTGAGATATTAAAGGCCAAAATCCGGAAATTTTCGACGAAATGTTAATTTTGGACCCCTGTAGAAGATAAGATGCGTAATTCAACGCTATGATTTTTTTGTATGTAGACAGTTAGTAGGTCTAAATATTACAAAAAATTCTAAACTTATATTCAACTCCTCCTCAATTAAAATTGTGGATTCTTTTGAAGACATCACATTTGCATTTGCATGCTATGACCGAGAAAATCCGCTTGCACTGACCAAACAACTTCAAAATAAAAGTAGCATCATTTTACTGTAAGTTGTCCATATAGAAGGACTCCTTTACACCAAACTTTAGATTTCTTCATGATAACCCATCTGAGATATTTAAGCCCGAAATCCGGCATTTTTCGGCAAAGGGCCATATTTCAACCCCCGTAGAAGACGAAGGGTGTGATCCAAGCCATGATTGTTTGTATGCACGCATTCATCTAGTAGACCTAAATATTATAGAAAATTGCAGCCTTATATTAAACCACTTCACACCAAGAAATTGTTTCAAAATCCACTTTGATGCAATTCATTACTCATATTTCAGTCTAATTTTTAGAATGAATGAATTCATTTTGAGAAAATATGTATCTAGATCTTGAAAGTATACTTCAGGATCTACAAAAATCTCTCTAGCTTTTCTGGTGTTTTAGATATTCAGGTTTCCGAACATAGCTACCGTTCAGAAACATAATCCGTTATGTTGGAAATACTGTCGACCCGGGGAACTAAGTGCGAAACATTTTTTTCAAAAGTGGTTTAGATATCATAATTCATGTAGAAACCCACGAGCGAATAAATAATAATAATAATAATAGTTCACAACCATATTCAATCCACTACTCTCTCAGAGGGATGAGTTAATCCACTGCTCTCACGCTGGCCAGACGTGTTGGGAGAGACCACGCTCTCAACTCTAATCGCCATTGTCTTTTATTCACAGCCACTCCCAATTGTTCTCACGATGCTGAGTCAACACCGAAATTTTCAGCCCCCACCGGGAATCGAACCCGGGACCGCTCGCACGAAATATATATATATATATATATTCTAAAATAGTGATGCAACTATTTTTCCCTAAAATTGGATGATTTGTCAGGGAATTGCTCTCATTCGATAAACATTTAATTATTTCCTCAATTGATGACACCTGTAGGATACTTCATGCCCCTGTCCATAGCCCATTCATGATGGAAAATCCACGTTAGCATTAGGTTCAGGAGCACTAAGGATGAATTCACAGTCACAAAAAACAAGAAAACCGGGACAAACAGGCGTCCCGAAAGCATTTTTCGGGATAGTTAATTCTTTGATTGAAACAAGGACGTCTGGCAACCCTATTCTCAACCGGCGTGCGGCGAAACTGTGATTTTGCTGGTAAACGTAATTCAAATAATTTAACTCTATTTATTTCAAAAATGAAAAAAAATGTTTTGAGCCTCGTATTTATTTTTCTGGAAACTTACTGTTCTGAATACAGCACGTGATCATAATAGTAACGTTTCGGGAAGTTGTAATATGTCAAGTTGTATTTCTCGGTCAAAACAATTTTTATACTCTCATATCTATCATTAATAAGTTAGTTAGGAAGGGTTATGTTAGGTTGGTAAAGTCAGGTTAGATTCTTTTCTTTTCAATATATCCGATAGGACGCCCACATTTTCAACCTTGTAGTACGATAGTCGGTACTATTATGATCCGGACGTATGCTTTACAATTAGTGGCCTGGGATGACTCCGTACTAATGTAGACAGTGGGAACTGTTAGAACAGAAGCGATATTTGTAACGGGATTTCTTCACATTCGTGCAGATAAAATGGTCCGTATAGTCCTTATAGCTGTTGTCGCTGTGCGGTAGAGCATAATAGTTCGTGCGTTCGTCCTGGACGTTGAAAAACAAAACAATAACCCTATAGCGTTTCCAAGACTACTCCGTAGTAGGACTTACACCTCTAAAATAAAGATAGTACAGAACCCGAACAATGATCTCATCAGTGCTTTTCAGCTCCTATCAAAGACCAGAGTTAAGCTCTGCACCACGTGTAACTAAAACAAGATAAACGCAGGCGACAAGAAAAAGATTTATTTCAACAGAGTCTTTAATTACAAATTTCCTTCTACACTTTCTTTTTTTCGTTTCGTATGTTTTCCGCACACGGTTTGCCGTCTCTTCGGTATAGTTTTGTCAGGGTATCTATATTTTAATGTACATTTATGGTCTATGTGAATTTGGCATATATTTGATATTTATGGCCGGGCTAGTCCATTGTAAAGTTGCACAGTTGGATTTTTAAACTGCTGATGGATAGATGTTTGCGGTATGCTCAGTTGACGAGTATATTGTTGAGGACCTGTAGGTTGAGAGCTTGCTCGTGATCGCTGTGTAGTCTGTATATTTCCAACAAGTGGTGAAACGGTGGATAGTGGTATCTCGGTTTGCAGTCTTGCAGTACATCGATGTGGATTGTATCGAATAGTGCTGGGAGTGCGCAAAGCCAGCCTTTTGTGATGTGGGTTAATCTTAGCTTCTCTAGGTGCTCCAGTATGTGCGGAAATGTACGTAGTACATATAAGATGCGAGTTGCACTTCGAAGCTTGATTCGGTATGCCGGACGTAGTGCGTGATGTTCGAGTATACGAAGGCGGTTATAGTAATCGTTGTTTGCGGCAATCCAGGCTATGTGACCATATGTGATGCATGGGCAGACAAATATCTTATAAGTATGTAGGATGGTGTCTGCTTTCAGTCCCCAGTTTGTTCCTCCTAGTCTCTTTAATAACCGTAGGTCATTGGTGACTTTGGTGTTCAGATTATTCATATGTGCTTTCCAGTTAAGCTGTTTGTCAAATATTGCGCCTAGATACTTTACAGATGGGTGTGGGCTGATACGTATGATATTCAGGTGTAGCGCTAGTTTAGTTGGATTCCGTCTGAGTTTTGATCTTGTTTTGGGTGGCTGGATGACAAGTGCTTGCGTCTTTTGCGCATTTATCGTGAGTTGCCATTGTACACACCATTTGTAGAATGCTTCTATAGCACTTTGTATTAGTCGCTTTATCTGCTGTATAGTTTGTTCACAGGCGAGAAAGCCAATATCACTTGCAAAGGTGAATGTATGTACTGGCAACGGTGGTATAGGCATATCTGTTACGAATAATATATATAGCAATGGAGACAGAACGGATCCTTGAGGTACACCTGTTAGCGGAAATATTGGATATGATAATGAATTATTGATTGTCACATATGCCATACGGTTTGTCAGAAAATGTTAGACCAGTCGGATGTACGCTGCTGGGAGTTAAAAGTTGTATAATTTATAGATTAAACCATTGTGCCAGACTCGCTCGAACGCTTTTTCGAGATCGAAGAGTAGCAGGCATGATAGGGCATCTGTGTTGTAATGATTTGTGACTATTGTTACTAACCGTAATAGGTTGTCGGCGATACTATAGTTTGGTCTGAAGCCGGCCTGGTGGTATGGTAGAAGATCGTATTTATGGAGATGGGTTTGAAGTCTAAGTACTATCATCCTTTCCAGTATTTTGCTGAGTGTAGAGGTTAACTGAATAGGAAGGTATGATTTGGGGTCAGTTCTAGTCTTATTTGGTTTTAGGAACATCACCACTTTAGATACTTTCCATTCAACGGGGTAGTTACCTGGTCAAAGTATGAAGTTATATATAAGAGCTAGGACTTGTAACAGTAAGGTAGGTGCTTCTTTGATGTGGCGGTATGTTATTTCGTCAAAGCCAGGTGCAGTGTTCTTCTTGTGCTTGATAACTGCACGCATTTCCTCTGTAGTAATTTGCTTTGTTAGAGGATTGTTTTCGTCTAGAGTATGCTCTGGGTTTATTGCGAGGTGAGTTTGATGAAGATCGATACGTAGTTCTATTATTCGGGAGTTCCTCTTGGCCGGGCGGTAGGTTGCCTCAGGTATGAACACTGCTTATAGATTGTCTGCGAATATGTTTGCTTTGGCTATGTCCGTATGTGGCACCGAGCTATCTGTTAGGATCGGGTAGTTTGGTGTGTTTGATTTGCCTAGTAGACGGTTGAACTTCTTCCAGAATTTTGTAGGGTCTTTCTCATCCTCCAAGTTGTTGACTGTATTAATTCATGCCCGTAATTTAAAGCTTTGATACAATTTTGGACCATTATTAAGTACTGCCGGTGTAATTGTAGTGCTTCAAGCGATCTATCAAGTTTGTAAATATTCTCTGTATGCTCTGAGCGATAGTTGAATTATATTTAAGTAATGTGGTGGTAATTTCGGCTTGTAAAGATCTACTTTACTGGTAGGGATATTTGTTTGGCTGCCTTGCTGGATTGCTGTTGTATGCTCTGGGATTGCTTTGTCCATAGTGGCTAGATCGTGACATGTAGTTATTTGCCCGCACTTTCGTTGCAGATCTGATCTGTATTTTTTCCAATTTGCTTTGTTATAGTTCAGTATGAAATGTATGGTTGTTGTTGTAGGGTCATGTCTAGTAGGTAGTCTGGTGTCTAGTTTTAGAGAATCGTGTTCACTGCAGATCGAATCAAGTACAGTTATTGAGAGATATGGAGTGAGTGAGGATGAAGCAATTATTACATCTGGCGTCCTGTTGCTAACTGGTCTGGTTGCTCTGGGTATATGACATATTTCGCTCGGTGTGTTTAGTTCTATAAATTCTTGGAGCCTGCGTTTCTCTCCCACGGTACGGCTGCTGATGTTAATATCCGCCATAATTATGTAGTGCCTATAGTTGTTATCCATGTAGATGAAAAAGGAACTTGGGATTGGCACACCTGCCCTTACGTAGATGGTAGCTATTGTAATTGGTCGCCAGCTTAGGTATATTGATGATGTGTTTTGGAAAGTTATTTGGGAATCTTGGGGCTAAGTCCCGGTGTGTTAGTTTATTGTAGATCCCTTTAACTGTGGCTCCATTCACACGTTCTCCCGGGAGGCCATCGTCTCGCAGCAGTGTATAATCGCGCATGTACACTTGATTTGTTGGTTTTAGGAATGTTTCGTTAAACGTGAAACATGTTATGTTGTACTTCTGAAGGATATGTTGGAGGATACTTTTCCGAGTCTTTAGAGATTGTATATTAATATGGAGGAGTGTAACGCTGCGTTTCCTATCCATCCTGGTTATCGTTTGGGAGAGGATTGATTTTGAAGTACACGTGGGGCCCAGAGTATTTGGCTTGGACCGCGAGTTTATACATGAACTTGGTAGAGTACTTTCATTGTTGTGAAATGTGAGGTCTGAGCAAACAAAAGAAACGAATCATATCTTCGACCGTGACTGGTTCCCTGAGAGAATTGCTGTTGGTGACCGAAGGACCCGGTGTCCGAACAGGAACTATTAACTCAGGAGTAGTAGGGTTTGCTGCAGGGTTTGATTTGCATTTCGAGCTATAAGAAGCGTGAGGTTCTGTGCAAGTGACGCACTTAGGTTGCTGGTTGCCATTTGGGCAGTTATTTGTGGGATGTTCTTGGCTGCAGTATCCACACGTTGGTTTAATGGGGCAGTTTGTCGTGGTGTGCTCGTTATAAGTCTTTCGCAGCGTACTGGCAGTGGTGGTTTGGTGTGCGACGGCTCTACCGTGTGCTTTCTCCTATATATGTATGCCCTTCCTCCAACAGGTGGTCGATAAGCTGTCGGTCCGGTGTCAGGATTCTTACTAGATAAGTGGGGCCATCCTTACAAAGAATGGGAAGGCATTTCTCTACAGGAGCACCCTCACTACGTAGCTCATCATAGATTTCTTCCTCAGACCAGGTGGTGTACACGCACTTGATTACTACCGAAAGCATGGTTGGTGTTGCGTGGTGATGGTGCCTGTCTTGACTTACGTGTTTCCTTTAGTGCCCCAATGGTAGCTGTTTTCAAAAAGATTTCGTAAGTAGCTTTGTTTCTGATATGGCGATGAAGCTCTGGGTTGTATGATTCTATGATAATTCCGTTTCTGGTGAATACGATTTCCTTGATAACCACTTGAGGTAGGCATTTGATCAGTTGTTCGAAAATTTGCTTAGCATTTTTGAATTTCGGGTCGTATCATTTCAATAAGAAGTTGTAGAGCTCGTTTGCATTGAGATTTGAATTATGGTTCTGGTTTGTAGCTGTGGTTTGTTCGATTGGTCCGGGCGG
>JAGDQP010052436.1:0-12282 GCA_022664845.1 Lepisma saccharinum | reverse complement strand
CCAGATCATTTCCGATATTAATAACAATTCAATCTTTAACATTCCTGGAATTCTAAGTTATTTTTGCCTGTAGAACCTCTTGGCAAAGTTTTGACAAGCAAAGTTTAGAAGAGCAGATTTCTTACCAGGAAGACTCGGACCTATCCCAAAAGGAAAATCTGTGTGAATATATCCGCTAATGAATGTAATGTAATGCAAGGAATAAGTAAGGAATTTATTACGATCTCACTTTAAATACGATCAAAATATCGGTCTCCAGAACTCTCTGGACACTGAATAAACTTGGACAGTATTACCTTTATATTTACTTGCTAAAATAAATCGACATTTGTCAAATATATTCATTAAGAGGTCTCAGTACTCCCTTTAAAAAGATATTGTGAAACAACGGAAAAATGACGAGCAACAATGATATTTTAGAAAGCGGCCCCAACAAAGCTTCAGAATGCCTGTCGGATGAACTAATTCAGGATTTCAATGTGTTTGTTTATGATGAACATTTTGAACACCTGGACTATTACCTCATACTTTACGGGCTTTCAAATTTCTCATTGAAATTGTGAGTTAGTTCATCCGACAGGTATTCTGAAGTATTATCGGGGCCGCTTTCCAAAATATCATTTTTGTTTCACTTCTCCATTATTTCAAAATACTTTTACAAAGGGGAGCGGGAGTACTGACTACTGAGGCCTCTTAAAGCATACTTTCAATTTTTATGCCCGCATGGCTGTAATTTGGAAGAATTGTGTATGATGTTTCACTATTCATAAATTTTTCTGGTTTCACTCACCCATTGAGACCACTAAGGAAAGCTTGGATTGAATTATTGGATATCGAGCTCTGTTCATAATTACTCCTCCTAATATTTTGTATACTGGTCAAGTAAATCCGTTTGCCCGTAAAGACGTACTCCAAGTTTACGATTTCAAGCATGTTAAACTGTAAAATGAAAGTAAAATGTAAATAATTTTCTTATTCGAATGTAATCCAGAAAGACCTTTTTGCCAATACTTTGGATTTTCTTTGGTACCTAGTGAGCTTTACACAATGAGTTCTGTATTTCAAATGTATACTTTTCTACACTTTATATTTGTTTTTTTCTATAAATATCATTTTGAAAATGTAGTTTGTGTTTCACTGAAAGTACTTTGGTTAAAACTGCGGATGTTAGTGCGTACATTTGTGGTCTTGACATGTCTATAAAAGAGGAAGTGCGCAAACTGCCTTAGAGAAAGGAAGTGTTCGGAAGAAGTACGTGAGTTAATTTTTCTTTAAAAAAATAATAAAAAAATAGGTCAATATCAAGCTACTAAAGAACTGAACAAAACAACTGAACAAACCGCTTCTGCAAGGTCGTACAAGCTCTTTCCTGAAGTTTCATAACTGAAGAGTGTGTATGGGTATGTGTATGACGTACCGTAGATTCCAGATTTGACCATGGAAGGTCAGTCTCCCCAGGCAAGTCACAAAAAAGAAAGAAAAAAAATTAAGAAACAAAAGAAAACTTCCTATAAAACAAAGTAATACTCTTTTAACAACGCAATAAGCCAAAATCCAGTTATTAGGAGGTTTTAATAAACATTTTAATAACTTCCGAACCTGAGTAAAAAGGAAAAAAGAATGCATAATTTTCTTAGGTAAGTTAAACTAAATTATTTGAACTGGAAGATGTTTTATTCAATATCTGAATATAATTGTGTAAGAGCGAAAGTGTAATAATATGTCACTTTTAAAGAATGTTCAACGGAATCAACACTATCAAATGGTGTTACTTAAAATGGTTCGTCTTTACATCAACTTACGAGGGAACTGGCACGTATGGCCTTCCCTTCTCCAGAAGGCAATTTCTTAATCTTTTCCCACGATTCCTAGCGTAGGAAAAGGATAAACGAAGTATCTCTAGCCACTTTGTGAATGAGTATTTGTAAGATACAGGGAAAATATCAAGTAGTATCAACATTTGGGCATTTTATTGCTCGTATTTTCTCATGATGAATGCAAGACGGAATCTTTGGATAATAGCAAGGTGCCTTTGCGCCAAGTGGCCTCTTGGTGCTCAAAGATGTCGGTCAGCATTCGTGAATATGCGTACAACTAATTGCACAAGTGTAAACTATGCTTGGGAAAACTTTCATCTTACCGTCTTCGTTTTGATTTACACTGAGAACTTTTGAAAATTTCAAAGTTGTTTCGGAAATGGGTTGTTTCCGAAACTTTTGTCTGTTTGCTGTTCGGGCAATATATTTTTTTGGAAATTTTTGTTTAAATGCAAAATTGGCATTTTCACCCACGTTTGTAACAAACACAAAGCAACCAGAATTTATTTTTAAAAGTTATTATTCCTTTAAATTAGCTGTAAAGTGTGAGAGTTGCCAACATTTGAAAATTTAGTTGTCCCAGGTTGAACATTTTGAGTTTGTTAATATTGTTTTTGGTGTAAAACATGAAATAAATCTAAATGTCAATTTATTACATGTAAGAGGGTTAGAAACAAGAAGTTAATATTTTTTTCGGAAAATGTTCATCATTGGAATATAACTTTTTCCTAACATTTCTCATTAGTGTTACCTTTAATTTTCAAATATCTGTAGCTAAAATAGGGGTGGAACTAAAGTCAGAAGAAGGCGTAGGCCCTATTGTTTCCTGTTTCCTTTTTAACAACGAAAAGTTTGGAAATTTGTTATAAATCCTACGCGTTCTTTAGGCAGCCAAACACTTCTGAAACGTGGTGCATGATTTAATTAGAGATTATTACAAATAAATAAATTATGATTTTTAATGCTGCTATTTTAGTGCATAGATAGCCTAACTTTCAAGAACTATGTTGTTGTTTTCTAGCTTCGAATTTTAAAAGAATTCTTATAAGTTTTACAGCTCATGAGCGTTGCCTTTCAAGGGTTGTTTTTCAAACACTCAAAACTGATAACCTATTCTGATTCCATTTGCACTCGGCAGTAATAAAATGAGAAACAAAACAAGATTCTGTTACGTGGGAGTGTGCCAATTTGAAGAGGGCAAAGAAGATGAAGAAATCAGTCATTGAAAGAAATTGAATGACTTTTAGGCATCTATACCTCAGACTAGGATAGGGTACGGGAAACGATGCGGGAAGGCACCATTCCGGTATTTTGCTGGTGGCACTAAAGAACAACCTTGGAAAAATCCTCAGCCAGGATCAGAAAATACCTCAGTCAGGAGGCCGCTGGTATCGGACTCAGGACCTTCCAAATATGAAACCAACTCTAATTCAACTGAGCTACAGCCAGTCGGTGAGAAAACAGTCATATTTCTAATATGTGTAGTGGAAACCACTCACACACTATTTAATTTAAATGACAATGTTGTTTCTTAGGACTTTTGGCCAGATTCTGATAATTCTTTCCTCTCCAAACGTGATTGTAAAAGCCACACATTGTCTATTATATATTTCTGAGAGTAGTGTGTATGTTTATAACAGAGAGGAAAGAAGTGATCCATTGTGTGAAATCTAAAGTCCAGTTAGGCTTCCAGATTTCCTTAATGGGAAACAAGAAATTGTTCGAGTTTCGTCTGAATACAACAAAGATATCCCTGTACTTTTTTATTTTTATAAATACATGTTTCAAAATATAAAAGATAGAAAGTTAATGGTTAGTGAATTTGTATTTCTTATAAAGCCTAACATACATTACAAACATGAATTTTGAGGAGCAGAATTTTTTATGAAATCTAATTTACATTAATATTCATGAGTGTTACCTCGACTCATGAGTGTTACTTAGTAAAAAAAATGCAATTTAAAATCCATAAGATTGATAAAAATAAAACGTTGAAAATAATTTTGGGAAAATTAAAAGAGCACATTTCTTGATAATGAATTTATTAAAAATATAAAGACAGAAACATGCGAAACGGAGACAGAAGCATACACTTGAGTTTGAAGAAAATGTAATACTTATGAAATATTTGGAATTAAATGCAATTATTTACATAAACAAACCTTAATTGTATTGTTTTTCTCCTTAGTGGCTACAGTTAATTTCAATGCAGTGAAATTTTCCCATCTTGTTATCTATCTTTTCCTAATATAGTAACAATTATGAGAAAAAATTGTGATATCCTGAATATTTTTGTTTATTTCTCGCATTTTTGGAAAAACTCTCGCAAAGCACCACAAGTACTACAAATCACGTACTTTATTTATTTATTTACTGTATTTTCTTTTCAAGAAGTTTATTTTTCCAGACATGAAAATTTTGATGTGGCACGGATTTTGAAAACGACCCAAACATTCACTTTCCTATTCCGCGTCTGTAAGTCTGGGTTCCACTTCACTGAATCTATACAAGCTATAAAAAGAAATGCATTTATAAAGATAAAATTAAAGCTATGGCCTGAACTGAGAACACGTCTTGGTTTGTCTTGTGCATAAAGTACCCATGACGGAATCTTGGTCAAAATTGGACACTAAAATAAGAATGTGCATGATTTCATCCATCATAGAGCAGTGTAGCGAGCATAGAAAATATATTTCTTTTTATAAACAAGCAATTGAAAATGTGCGAATAATGATAACATGAACTCTTTCTGTGAAGATAAATTACTGGCAAAACGGCAGCGAGTTTGTTTCTGGAGGCAGAACGAAACGAAGGCAAATTTTTATTCCATTAGAACTGCCTTTCTTTGTTATAAATTATAAAGAAATCAACTGACAAATATAGAGTTAGTACGGAAAGAGGCATAACGACATTTAGGGCCATATTTATGAATCACTCCCAAGAGGTGGGTAGCTCCCAGGAGTATATAATTTCAATGCCCCTGGGAGCCACCCACTCTTGGGGGATGTTCATAAATATGTCCCTTAGACAACCCTTCTTAAACCTTGAATTCTTCTTTCATTTAAATTAAAAAATAGGCTAAAAGCAAAGTACCTCAGCCGTCTGTGAAGAATAGATACTGCATGCAATATTCTTACTGGTATGAAATGTATGGATATCGCAGAGCCCCGATGGGGTGAGTTTTGGTGGTAATTAGCATCGCGTAAATTGGTCTGTGCGCCCTCATTTTACCTAGGATACAAGCCCTCGCCTGGTTCAGTTTTCACGTTAATGGTAGGTTCTGTCCTTAGAAACTCTTTGTTCTATTAGGACCTAAACTAGGCTGAATTAATATTTACAAGGTTGATTCTAGAACTGAAATCAGGCAACACGTCATATCAATCAATGCCTGAAGATATGCGGCCGTAGCTCAGTTGGCAGAGTTGGATTAGCAATCGGAAGGTTCTGGGAACAATCCCTGTGGCCGCCCATCCTGACTGAGATTTTCCCAGAGTATTTCCTCAGTCATACCAGGCAAATGTTGGAAGAGTACCTACTAACTATACCCTGGCCGACTACCTTCCAACAAACTGTTCCCCATCATATCCCTGCCTGAGCCTGAGATGCTCAAAGGACATTAATGCAGCAAAATTCAAATTCAAAAGATAGAACATTACAGTGTGATGAACAGATAACACTGTTATGACTTTTGTTCCTGGTTAGGAACATGCTAGCTCAGCAGAAACTATTTTGTCTCGACTTTGGGAAGTCATGGGTGGACCACTCTCCTTGATAACCCTTCACTCACACTAAACGAATGCTGAGTTGGAACCTTCAATTAAGGCCAGTGTTATTCATTTTTCCTTCTCCGACGGACAAAGTACTGCAAAGTTTGACAAAAACAGATTGAATCTTAAAGTCGGTGTAAAGCCCAAAAGCTAAGTTTCTCCATACAAGATTTCCACCAATTCATTTCAACATAGCTTATGGTGTATATCTGCAGTACTTTAAACTCAACCACCGTAGTCTTGTGGTTACGCCTCGGATTTTGAATCGACACTGGGGAGGCAAGCATGTTCGGGGTCCTGCTGTAGGCATACTGACAGAGGTTTTCACCCTCAGTTTCATCCGTCCAATGTCGCTGTGGTATCTAGACATATGTCCTGTAGGATACCTTCCTTTCCTTAATCCCGGAAGAGTGTTTGCCGCGAGACGTCATCCCTAGGGCATGTGGCGGATTTTGGTCATAGATGGCTGCATGATTCATAAAATTAAATGAAGAATCAAAGCCGCCTAGGGATGCCCGCTGTATATGTAGCGCGCCTTCAAACTCTCCTCGTGTCATTGTCTCTGATCTCCCTCAATTCCACCAGGCTGAAATGGTGCTTTGAATTAAGACAGGATAGCCATCCACCCTTTCTGTACTTCCTCCACAGACTAAACAGAAGTTATGGACGTAGATGGCCTGTATCCTCAGACGCCGTAACAAGGAAAAGAATGAAAGTTAACAGAAGCATCAGAAGAAATCTGTAGTTACAGTACTGCAGAGATATGTACGTCATTCAACAGTGTCGATATTAATCAGCAAATGGGGAAGTCTATTTCGGATTACTTAATGACCTAATCGTTAGCGTCACTGCATGAGATGTGGTCTTTGGCCTTCATAGTCCCAGAACTGCATGACATATCCGAATACCATTATATGTTCCTTCGATATTTGCACTCAATGGATGAAGACCTTCAAATTCATCTGAACTTCCTCCTTTCACTTTGAAGGTTGCAGGAACCCTTGTTGAAGCTGGGAGATTACGTTTGTTGACTCAAACGTAGGTGTGCTTGGTAATCTATATGAGGGAGGAGCAAATTTGGGTTGATGTAAGCTTTAAACAGCTGACTAAATGTCCAATGACTTAATGACACGAGTACCTTTCCGGATTGTCACGACCGGATCTAGGTGAAACTTTCTCCAGTCCAAAACATGATAAAACTTTAGGACAATAACCTTCATAAAGAGCGCCTGTGGTTTTTCCAAGTTATGATCGAACACTTCCACTGATTTTCTATTCCATCACACAATACACACACGAAATGTTTCATAGCCTGGGGCAAAGTGAACATTGCGTAGTATACACTTTTTAAAAATCAATTCTGCAAATAGCATTATATTGGTTAATGAGTTATATTGGAACAGTAACTAAATAATATTTCTTCTTAAGGATAAAAAACGTAACAGGGTTATTCTTGTGAAATCCTCTAATAAACGTTCTTACTTTCTTTTTTCCTTTATATATTTGCTCAAAACCCTTCAAAGGGGTTGTAATCGAATTCTACAATAACAAATAAGTTGGACAAATAGAATTTTGAATTCAAGTACAGTTATCGCAATGAGGAAGTCATGATTTGGAGTATGGTGATTACAATTTTCATTGCTGTTAGTTCAGTAAACAAATAATAATAATAATAATGTGTTCTACCGAAAGTAGCAGGTCTTTCAAGTCAAGCTAAGTCCTCGCTATTCGTTCCCATCTTGCGTTTTCCTTTTTATCTCAGCATACGATTTGTCTACATTAATAATGTCAAGGAGTTATATTCTTCCTCTCTTCAATTGCATCTCTCAGTATAAAATCTCTGCACATCCAGTGTCCAAACCAGTTTCTTTTTCTCTTCTTTATCGTCTCCAATATTTTTAGTCTTTCACCCACTTCCTCATTACATGTATGCATCTTCTGTGTCCAACTGAGTTTTTCAATTCTTCTCCATGTCCACATTTGAAAGGCTTCCAATTTTCTTTTTTCACTCTTTCTTATAGAGTCCACGTTTTTCTGTTCCATACAACACAACACTCCATTTAAAGCATTTAATTAATCCCTTCCTCAACTCTTTGCTCATCGATCCGAAGAAGAGATTCTTCTTCTAAGTGAACGTCTGTTTCGCCATCGCTATTCTCGCCTTTATCTCTTTTTCACATTTCATAACCTCACTTAAAATACTACCCAAATATAGTCTAGTTCTGAGTTTTGTAACTGCGAGGGAGGAGTCGTAGCGTGATCATGGGTGGGAAGACACTTTTAATAGCCAATGCGAGGTAGGTAGTAAAACCGCGAGTTCTCGCTGCACTCCCACTTCACCCCGCGCGCTAGACAAGACCCCTCTCAGAGGTCTGCAGAACTCGGAACTGCACAATATTTGAAGCTGGATTTCTATCTACTTTTTGTCTTCCAGTTTCCATGTTGGCTATGGCTCTATTTGTTTCAAGTACAATCCCTTTCGTTTTATTTGCGCCTATTTTAATCCCGTATTCCTTACAGCTTTTCTGAAGCTGTTTTAACATCTTTTTAAATGATTTCTGATTTTCTGCAGGAATTAAAAAGAACCATATCATCCGAAAATCCAGCAAATAAATATGAAGTTGGTATTTTAAAATAAGTAAACAATTACGTTCTTCACATTTTCATACCTTCTAAGTATTATTTGTAACGTCTATAGCTCATGGTAGATCTGTTCTCAAAACCCTAGTAATCTATAACATTTTGATAAAAAATACAAAACTTGCTGGTCAATAATACCTTTCATTTTCTCGAATACCCGAAATTTTCAATATAACGGCTTTATCGGGAAGTTGGCATTTATCGAACTCTCCGGTTTTATCTATCCGTTTGAAATTTCGAATAGTTCGATTTAATCGATCAGCTTCAATGTACTAAATTTTGTTACACCTATCCTCATCTGTCCCTGTACGCTTCACGACTGATTAATGCACGATCAAAATTTGCCAAATCCATCGCAATTATTGGTCATCCTGGACCCTAATGAAAAGCCGAAATTTTGAGTGGGCCAGAAATTAAGCTTAATGGCTCACGGATCTAAATGAATACTATTGGATTTTGCGAATTTTTCATTATTGTCAAGCAGTGCTAATTAAAGTGACTAACTTGATTCCCTAATTAGAATTGAATGTTGTTCAAGTTCTTGAATAGTTACATTTTACAATAAACGATAAGATTTTTGAAACGTTCTGATTGAAGTTATTGTATAGGTATTATATAGACAGGTATAAGAACAACTGTTACAATCTGTGAATACATGATGATTCAGCAGTCTATTTAACATGAGACTGGAAAATGATTTCCACATGTTCTTTAGCAGCAACAAGCAGGTGTAATAGGTATAATAAATCAATGAGTGAAAGAAACTGAAAACATTGATAACGAAGATAGTATATTGTTGACAGGAATTTTTGCCTGGGGTATTCTATTATTGACAATAAAACCAAATACTTTTGCTTTTTTTTATGTTATGTGAAAAGACAAGTAAATGTAAAGTTTAAGTATATAATGGCTTGTGGACCCCCACAGAACGCGTAGGGTCCAGTCGCATCGGTCGTGTTGTCAGAGGCATTAGTGTCCGAGTGTCTAGTTTCGGATAAGCATACTGACTGGAGTATGAATGTTTGTGGATTCCAGGAAATCAACAGCTTACACAGTCATGACGGGCAGTTCTCATTGGTTAGTAATATGGTCCAAGGTATTAGAATATCGCACTACAAAGTTAACAGATTTACAGTCGAGGTCAGCGGACCACAGGCTGGGAAAGATCCAAGGATCAAACTAAAACAGTTTTTGCTCGTTCAGATAAACCATTCATTAAAAATATATTTCTTTAGACCAGTTAGTGGCATTATAAATATAATCAACACCGAGAAACTGTTTAAATAAAAAGAGACTCACTTGTCAGTAACACTGACTCTCTGTATTGACGATATAAAGCTGTGTAACGAAATAAAATTGAGCATTTTAGGAAACGTATCATAGGGCCATATTTGGATTTGAATTTTATTTATGGCCTTTAGGCATGTAAGGGGCAGACCGATGTAGGACACACCACATGTGTTAACCTCAATTGAATGGGTGAAACAGAGAAAGTAAACATTCCAGGTTTTTACAAAAATATTTCACGTGTTTCGTTATGATTGTAGTTGACTTATCATTATTTTTCCAAATTCTTTGGAAATATTGATGTATAAGGATTACACCTATAATATTATAATACCAAGTTTCTTAATATCTAATCATGGTTTAAAAATAGTTCTATATTAAATCTTAAAAAGTCTGGCTACTGCGGATTTTCGGTTCATTTACCATTTACTTTTCAGCCACCCAATTGGAAGAATCTCTTCGATGTCTCGTAAAATAATAAACGATGAATCCTAGACAGTATTTGACCACAGATGCCAGACTCATTCCTACCGAAACTAGTTGGCATTCTTCTATACGGATGTTGCTTAGATGCATGAGAGATTAGGAAGTTTGCCTGCAACAATCGGATTCTAAAGAACTAACCGAGAAGAAAGTTGAAATGGTATCGTGACAAAAATCCAGCGACAACTCCGGTCACAATTACCCATATTTCAGAAATCTGGTTCTAAGAGTATTTAATAAGTGACAATTACGGTCACATTACATATTTTTATTGAAAAGAAAATGAGGTGAAAGAAGAGTAAATGACACTCCCCAATCTTTGCCCATACTACACAATGGAATCTGAATTTATTTATGGCCTTTAGGCATCTATGGCTCCAACAGGGATAGGGTAGAAAAGGGGAAAGGATGCGGGAATAAGTCAGCCAGGGCCTAAGTTGAAGGTACCATTCCGATATTTGCCTAGTTTAACTTGTGAATAACCCTGAGAAAACCCCAGCAAGGATGGTCTAGGACTTCTCGAATGCATAGCCTACGCTTTACCAACTAAGTTACGGCAGCTTGGTACCGTACAGTTACTTACAAAAGTAAATGGAGGTTGGCATTTTCCACCAGGAAAACTGTTGCACTGTACGCCTCATAGTTAGACAACCAACATGACAGTACAAGTATGCTCCAAAACATGGATAAGAGTATTTTCATTTCAAGTGGTGCCTATAATGATCATGAAAATGGTAACAATTTGAATTTGAATTTATTTATTGCCTTGAGGCATCTGTGACTCAGGACGGAGTAAGGTAACGAAAAGGATGCGGGAAGGAGTCGGCCAGGGCTAAGTCGAAGGTATCATCCCGGCATTTACCTTGTGTAGCTAAGGAGAAACCCTTGTAAACTGCAGTAAAGATGGTCGGTAGCTGGTTACGAACTCCAGAAACTCCTAAATGCGAAGCGAACGCTCTACATTGAAAATGGTGACATTCCAAAGTTTTACTTCAAGAGTGCCTGGAGGCTAGTGCGCTCGCTTTTGGTGCGCGCGGTCACGGGTTCATTTCCCGCTGGGTCCATTGAACGGAGTGGTTCGGAGCCATTTATCAAAAACTTTAGGTCCCGTTCTTAGAAGTTTATCAGCTTATTTATGAACTAAATAACAATTCATTAATGCCTGCATTTTACTCAGATAGTGGTATCAAAATTCATACCTGCAATACTAAAATAGTATTATTACATCACTACTATAGACAGTACTTATTTTTGTAGTGCGTTTACTCAAAGGACTAGTAGTTTCTAAAAGGTCAAATATAGTCCTAGGAATTTGCACTTCATGTTGCCGTCACGCTTTAAAAAGAAACATTATTATTGATCTGTTTTTCTTACATAGTTTTAAGTTTACTGGTGTTCTCTGCAAGAAGGGCATATGCATGGAATTTTTAATGTACTACTTTTCCAGTATTTCTTTTTCATTTCAGTTGCAAGATATAATTAAAATTGATACTAAAGATAACAATATTTAATCTGGTATAAGTCTTATTTTATTCAAGGTGATTCAATAATATTTTTAAGGTTCCTATATTTTTTTTCAACATCGATTTTCCATAAGTTGGAACTTCGGAGAAATGCCCTTCTTGCACCCAACCCTTCAATTGCTCTTGTGTGGAGTAGACCCGACTTTCCAAATGCTTTAGGTCAGCCTTTCCCAACCTTTTTCCCGCTGCGTCCCCCTTTAAAGTCTGCAACACATCTGAAGGATCCCCTTGCATTATACGTGTATGTGTGTGTATTTTGTTGTTCTTGTTTTTCTTTGGAGTGGTGAAGGATAATCCTGATAAAAATGTTCACGTTTCTTTTACAATATATGAACGGTGTGTAGCCGTGGTATGATGCCCGCTCCGTTATCGGGAGGTCCTGCCTGAGTTCGTCCTGGAGCCTTTCCCTGGTTTATCAACTTCACCTGACCAAAGCCGGAATGGTAGCTTAGTTTAATGCTGGGGCCGCATACTTCCCTATTTTCCTTTTCTAATGTTCATTGTTGTTATTGAGTTGCTTTGTAAAATGGCATTCGAGCTGTATTTGGAAATGTTGCAAATAAATAAATAAATAATTCCAGTTTGTAAACAATACTAAATCTACAGTAGCCTACCCGTCAAATATAGAAAAAGGGGTTTTCAAGAAAAATTAAAATTTGTTACGTTAAACAAGTTAACATTATAATAAATGTATGACCCCGAAATGCACAACTTCAGTCAATGTGGTGTTTTGTGTTGTCTCTCAGCAGCAAATTCGTAAATGTC
>JAGDQP010052434.1:0-13784 GCA_022664845.1 Lepisma saccharinum | reverse complement strand
TTCTTTTACATCTACAATATCTATGCACAATTTCATTCTCTTCGGTCCACTCCTTCCTCCGCTCCTGCGGTAATATTTACCTTTTATCAGAGGGGTCCTTGTCCCCCACACTGTTTTCCGCACAAAATCAAAAACACGTATTCGCTTATTTTTTGCGTATTGTCCCTACACACAGTTTCGTTGCAATTCTTCATGTCCTTTCGTCACTTTTGACGTACATTTATTGGCACTTTTGATATTTCGTGATCAAATGTTTGGAGGGGCCTGTGCCCCACCCACCCGTTGTTTCCAGGAAAATACGAAACACGTATTCCCTTATTTTATGTCTACCATCTCTGTGCACAATTTCATTAACTTCGGTCCACTTCCTCTCGCCTTTCGGGCGGCCAATTTCACAATTTTGGGTGGGGGCTTTTAACCCCTAAAACCGTTTTTCCGCAGAAAAAAAACGTATTCGTTTATTTCATGTGTAGTATCTACCTGCCAAATTTTATCAAAATCGGAGATTTACACTTGGGTACTGTTCCTTGTAAGTAATATTTCTTATTTTCAAATTAAATCTAACTTGGTGTGTAATAGTGCAACTATTCGGCTAGTTATTGAGAAATATAGTTGGGTATGTAATACTAACAAGGAAACTGTATCCGGTGGGACACGAAAATCAGCATGGAACACAGTGCATTGTTGATGTGTTCAAATGAACACACTTGCAGTTTTACGTTTCGGAGTTTGGCACAACACAAGTTACAGAACTTCAACATTTCCGAAATTTTCTTCTGAATGCCTGAAGGGTAGGCATCACTTCATACATATTTGTTGAAGTTATGCATTTCCCATTAACTTTCATATAAAAGATTGCGCTGAAATTAATTTAAATGTTAGATTAAAGTTATAAATGGAGTTGACGTGTTAATTAATTGCTCTGATCCCTGTCGGATGCGAATATTATATACATGCTAACCAAATTTCTCATCCCGTTAATTTCGTAAAAAAAAAAATATTTTTAGGAGGAATCCCGACATACACCCTTTTTCATTTAAGGGAGACTGTGCCATCGTGGTCAGGCATTGCATGCTGTGCCATCGTGCTTCCCCTTCCCGATACGCAATGCTAATCTGAAATTTGCGACATTAACATACTCATCACAGAGGTTGGGTGCTATTGAATCACAAAACATGAGATAGTACGTTTAAATTTATCGCAGTGATGTTTCTAGGAGTTCTTTTATACTAATGATGTCAGTTGGAGTTCTCATAACGTTAAATAGTGTAACCAAGTTTCATTTTATAGTACTTGAGAGTTGCAAACGTAATTTCCTGCAAAGTTTTCAAAAAACTAGTAAATGACCATATGCTTTTCTAAATAGAAGCTAAAGACATGATATGTCACTTGACCCATATTGTCCTTTGAGAAATTTTCACTTTTTGCCACTAGACCAAAATAATAGGGACAGCATGTAATGCTTGACCACGATGGCACAGTCTCCCTTAAATGAAAAAGGGCATGTGTATGGATTCATTTGAACACATCATCAATGTACTATGGAAGTTTCATGCTGATTTTCGTGTCCCACCAGAAACAATTTCGTTGTAAGAAAAGATCAATTATAAACGGTTTTTTAAGGGTAATTCCAACAACTATTAGGAGGAATGGTGACACACTATGCAATCATAAGGATCTGGACACTCCGCGAAGCATGAGTTTATCATAGAATGCGATGCATTACTGCCATCTGTCTTGTGGAACACTTGGTCAGCGGCTTTATTAGTCAGCAGTGATTGGATTACTTTTGTGTATGAAGCCTGTGCGCGAGATTTTCACCCCTCAGAACATCCCCCTTGATCTACTGTTTCCGATGTTATAGTGAAGCGACGTGTAACAACCAAACAGCGTGCAGGGTGACCTCACGTGTCGACCTCTAGAAACCGTCGAGTATTGAAGAGGGCCGTACAGTGTAATCGTCAATCATCCATCGTCACCATCACACAGGAATTCCAAACTGAATCAGGATCTACTACAACCACTATGACTGTTCAGCGCCTCGTGTGGCGTATCGAGCGTTAAAACTGGACCATAGAACAGAGGGAAACCGTTGAGTGAAGTCGAATCACGGTATACAATGTAACGATCCGATGGTATGGTGTGGGTGTGGCGAATATCTGGTGAACGACATCTGCCAGCCTGTATAGTAGCTACAGTGAAAGTTGATGATTGTGGGGTTACCTTGTAGTCATGTTTCTCCTGAAGGAGCTTATCTCTGTTGCTCTTTTACGTGACAATGTCACGGCACAAGGTTACGTTGACATTTTAAGCTTTTTCCTGTTGCCTACCATCGAAGACCAGTTTCAACATGACCTTGCAAAGTCCCACTAAAGGATTGGCCTGCGCAGAGTCCTGATTTTAATTCGATAGAACATCTCTTGGATGTTTTGGGACGCCGACCGCACCAATCCACATAGACATCTCATCTTATTTCGGTGTTCTTCCAAGAATTGGATGTAATTTCTTAACAAACTTTCACCTACCTGATTGAAAGTATTTCTGCGAGAGTGATGGTAGGCAAACACCGTATTGACTGCCAGTATTCCTGATGGACGGCAGCCCGAACTTGTACTTCATTTTCAGGTGAGTGTCCGGATACTTTTGATCGCATAGTATATGAGTTTACGTAAGTAGGTCAAAATATGTATGTATATTTATTTCACCAAAGATAGATGTGTATTTGGTACGAATATTCTTCAGCATGTTATAGAAAAGACTTTGGGAGTCTTCTGTATCGTTCCAACCGCTCCCGAAGGCCAAATCACTAAATGTTTCGTAAAATATTTCCGTACCGTTCAGCGTATACCATACTGGTGAGAATGCTTCGATAGCCTAGATAAATAACTGTATGTGTCATCCCTAAAACTCCTCCCTCTTAAACCCAATGTATCCACATCAAGTATGGCATGATTATTCTTTAATACCATTTAGAAAATACTGAGGAATTCATAGAAAATAGTTCAGGATTCAATGTATTAAAGTACGTAAATTGAAGCTAAATATAGAAAAATAAATAGTGTAATTAAGATAAAAATAATTTATCTAAAATAAAGTAAATAATAATTAAAATAAAATAAAGTTAATAATATTCAACAAATCTATTCACAACAGTTTTTTATCGAAATAGTTCGACGCAATAGTTCTATTCCAGTTGCCAAGACTTTTCAAAAGAAAAGAACCGTCCTAGATTCGTCTGCATGTTATACAATATAGAGCAGTACCAAAGCCTTTTGAAAAATATTTCCAATATATCCGCACATATGAAGAATTGGTGATAGTGAGACAGCAAAAGGAAGAAGATAGAGAAAGGGATAGAAAGAAAGAAAGAGAGAGAGAAAGTGAGAGGTCTTCGACTCCATATTGGAAGCAATAGAAGAAATATGAGGTTAGAAAAATAAGTGTTGGGTCAAAAATATTGGGTGGTTTGCAAGCAATTGCAGAAAACCTCGTCATTCTAAAACAAAAATGCTATCGAAAGGCACGTATATATACATATACGCACATACATCCGCACGCACCTATAAACACACGCGTTCGTTCAAGCACGCACACGTGTGACAGGAGTCAGTGGTGCGTAAGATTGTGTCCCTTGCACTCCCACCCTTGTCTTCGCTCTCATCCTCTCTCTCTCCCTCCCTCTCGGGGGAAGTTTATTTTCAACACTCGAACGGCTAGATGGACTTTCTCTTTTATGTTCGTACCTAACTTATGGCTGTACTAAATAGAGATAAATGTGTCCCACTGGAACGAACAACATTGTATCCATAGTTCACCTCTTGTCAACTTTTTTTTTTACAAAAAAACAAAACAAAAATAATAGAAACACATATCAACAGGCACACACTTTTAAAGTCATGGATCATGGTTTGTTTTGTAACCAACAAAGGCTTCCCATTTTCCTGTTCAATGCACAAAACAAGGAAAACTCGAAACAATAGCACAAGTTACACAAGTAAAACTGGGACATATTCTCGCATGCTGCGCTCCCTTCTTCATATTTTCCTGTTTCAATGCAAAATGAACATAAATTGACAGATATATGGATGAATTGATAGACATGAAGTTCTTCACTGAGGAATAAAAATATACATTTCCTCCTCCATACAATCGAAGGAGAGTTGTAACAATATGTACAGAGCGAGAGATAACACAAATAATATCTTTCCAGGTAATTTTAACCATATTTGACTAATACATTCTGAACCACTTAAATACTCGTTCTTCAATGCCTTATTCAGCGATTATCCGTTATTTAAAGCGATAGTCGCTAATACAACTCTGTATATAGTATTTCTACTGCAAACAAATGGCAATCCTATGTTTATAAATTGAATGGCCTAGTGGAATAAGGAAATATGCCGCAACTCAATGAATACTGACTTCTTACGTTAAACACAGTTTCTGCCATCTAGCTTCTTCTCTCGTAATGACTGTGCCTGTAGAAGGTGCCATTTTTTTTTTTTTTTTTTTTACTAAAATGAATCGAAATATAGTATTCACAAAGAAGATACTTTTTGCCAATGGGAAAAGGGCAATACCACATGGCCTAGTGCGGTCAAGCCAATGATATTAAAAGTGAGCATAGTGTTTACTTCAAATACTCTCGCAAGCGTAGCATGAGATCTTAGCATAAGCAAAAATATGCTATCCTAGCAGCACAGGTTAATATCAGTCTAATTAACCAAGCCTGACTAACCTTGATCGATATTACCCGTTACTATCCAGTATTCTATGCTGCTATTGTGGGTTCCGACGTTCGGTTCGTCGCGCGCGACGAGATGTTCTAATTTGTGAAAAACCATGCAAGTTATACTTGCCGCTATATCTTTATAGTCCGTCTGGCGATTTCATATTTGCTAAAAATCGAGTCAACGATACCAAAAATATATCAAAGTGAATGTCTGGAATGTTTCAAGCACAACGGGAAGCATGAAGTTCTACAAGATTATAAAATGCCAAATTTTTAATTTAGTGATCAATTCCCCGTCACTCCTGCCACCGAATTGGGCATGCGCAGATTCACGAAACAGAATAGATGATTTCATTATAAAAATATACGCTAAAATGCATTGGAAATATTTTTTTTTTTAGTAAAACCTAAATTTCTCAATTATACGTCCGGATTCCCTAGAGAATCTCGCTCTCCAAATCAGCAAGGAGTCCGCCATCTTGCTTGTTCTGTTTAACTGATTTTGTCACGTAATACGTGTAGTGTAAACAGACCTTTCAAATCACAGTTTGCAAGCTCCTACAGTGGTTCAGTGGATAGAACGTCATTTTATTGAACAGAAAACCCGGATACGAATCCCGGAAGTAAGATTTTTTATAGTACAACTGTGAATGGGCATTTCAATATTAAGCTCTGATTAGTGAAAATAATCCTACGGTGCTAAGATTTGGTTACTCATCTACCGGTAACACAACACTTTTAACATTCATGCGTGAAATAGTTTATTTTACTATGTTTTTAAACATTTAATATACTTTTGGAACAATACAAAAAAATTAAATCAGTTGCAAATGATAAAGCTATATGAAAACAATGTAAAATTCTTCAAAACTAGAAAAAACTAAAAAAATTCTTTCACCTCGAAAACTTCAACTGTTTTGCTGCCATCTATCGGCCACCAAATATATAATTCGTTTATGTCAAATAATACAGTTATATGAAGTTTTAAGTAGTTCATTTATAAGCCTAACATCAATAAAACTATATTCCCGATGAAAACCTAAATGCGTCAAATTAATAATTATAGAAATATATTTACACATGTACATGCTTTGCAAAATACAGGTTAATCAGAATGATTTAACTGTCCAGATATCAGGAGCTTGCTCACTTATTGAAATTGTAGAGCAACTGTATCGCTGTGGTCTGTCTAGCACCTACGTTCCTATAAATATACAATACCTGAATATCTCCTCTCTGCCCGTATCAATCTACAGCTCTCTATATATAGAATGTATCAAGCATCACACTAGCTCCAGCAAGTAGAGGCAGCACGAAAAAAATATCTGGGCTTCAGAACTGGGTTCAGACACCTTGATTTATCACGCCATTTATTATTGTAAGGCTACCAGGACCATTTATAGTAGTTCTTGTACTATGTTCTAGGCCTGTATAGCACCCTAGTATCCAAACAAAGCAAATAAAAAACTGACTTCAGATTTGGGTATAGATACCATGTCGAAAGATCCCTTACCATATTAAATTCGGGAAGGTAAATCATGGTATATAAGGCTAGATCTGAGGTCAGAGTGCAAAAATACTTTAAGAAAAGGTTGCATATTTACCAGATTAAACGTCCTGACAAACCATGACATCTAAGCGCAAATTTGAACTCAGTTTATCTTTATCTGTTTTCGTAGAGTGTCTTAAACTCTGGTTTTATGTAGTTCAAAATTACCGTAAAAGTAAGGTTCTAACATTACAAGAGTGAAAACTGCCTGAAAAAATCACGATTTGAACACAAATCTGAAGTATCCATTCTTCGAGTTCCCCATATTTTCCGAAATAAATGGTGAATTTTGATACACTCTGTATATTTTCTGTGCACAGGAAAACTATATAAATCCTAAAATTAGGTAAATACGCCCTTAAATTTTGTCTTATACTCCTCTGATTTTAAACCTTAGATAAACTACTAGCAAGAAGTAATCATTACGATTCGAGTTCGGTTTGTAAATTGGGAAACATGGAAGTACCTTATTAGGACTGCATAAGAAACCTATTAACATTCTGTAAAAAAAAAAAAATACCTAGACAGGGTTTCCGCCAGGAGTTTCATTTTGGGGGAGGTGTAAAGTCAAAATTGGGAGGGTGGAGTGGAGTTTTGCACGGTTTCTGTCGATTTATGACCGTAAAAAGTTTTAAGTTTGGAGGTGCTTTCGAGGATTGGGGTGAAACTCTCACAGGGGATGGGGTCTGGCGGAATCACTGTATCTAGAGATATTACTACTATATGAACATATAAGCTGTTTCACATCGGATTAACTCTTAAATTCTGAAAACGCTTGAGCAAGCATCGTATCCTTAAACATGCAAAGTTTGGTTCTGTCTATTAAAAAGAAATATCTGACATGCAACACAAAATTCAGCTCTTTTATCACTGTATAAATAATTAGAAAAGATCATTTTTGTCTATCAAGCGACATGATGTATCCTGTCAAATATCTCTGCCACAAACACTCTGTTAAATAGCGTAGACTCAATACTTCCGTGTCCTCTACATTTGCTCTATATTTTGCAAATTGTTCTACAAGCTTTCATATGCAGACAAAAAGTTCCTTATTTTCTTTGACAAATTATAATTCAGACACCGCCCGAAAATTATTATAAAGCCAAATCAAAATAATAACCCCTCTCTCATATGAAACCCGCAGAACATTGATGTTCTGTGGGATTGCATATAAAATAGGAAATTCTAAGTAGCTTTTCAATAGGTCAGCTGATAATAATTATTATTATTCCTTGTCCGGACGCCCAGCATTGCTTGTGGGCGCGCAAGAAATTATTGGTGACCGTTTACGAGTTCATTTATCAAGCAATTTAATGTACAGGCAGTTTCATAGAAAAAGACCTATGGAAAAGTTTATTCAGTCCATATATTTGTATAATATGGCAACGCTGAATTAAAATACATTCCAAGCACAACAATTAGAATGTTATTTTTTTTTTAATTTTGGGTGGTTATTGCCAACTTTTATAAATAGTCTAAATTACAACATATATCAATTGTCAATATTTTATGAATATGAGTGTACTATGGTTTAACATGAGTATTTCACATCGATTGTGACTCTAATCGCTGAAAGCCATAACTATATCAAAAGAGTCGAATGTCTTGCTGTTCCGGAAGCACAAGAAACTACAAACGTTTCGTAATTATCGAAGAAAATGAACTGGTGATATGAATATCCGTGGTGTATCCCACTAACGCCACAGCGAATATATTAATAACAGAAGAATGTACACCTTTGTAATTCACACATTTATATAAATTTTTGTATTTTCTAAATTAAATAAGAAAGCGTTTTTGAGTTTCTCTCATAACGAGAGTTATTATTTTGTAGAATTTTTCCCCACTAACTGTATGAATTTTACAGTAAATATGTGGTATATATAGCCCTATTTGTAGTCACCAAAGTGCTTGATCATTGTTCTTGTCTTCGTTGCTTTAGTTTACAAGGGAAACATTAGTTTACAAGGTTATTGCAAAGTATGCGAACAAGTTTCAATTCAATTAAGAGGGTGGCGTTATTAGGAACCTATGTTTCTAATAACGCCATCATATAATGATTTTTTTCGTATTTTTCCCCCACTTGCATTGTACACCAATCTTTATATAGCTCCACTACATTGTAGGGGACTTAAGCATGTTTCCACACAAACAGTTTTGGAATTCCAACTATAATTGTTTACTCGCTACATCAGCTATGTTCTTAAGGTGGCATTAATTGGCTAACCTATATCTTATAAATGTATCATATTTCACCTCGCATTGCTAAGTTTTATCATGAAATTTGACACTGGTATCCTCGAAAATTAATACTTGTAGATAATTTAGATTTTTCCGGACACAAATTAAAGCTTTTTCTTAACTAAGATGTTCAAATAATGCTATTAAAAGTTTCTTCGCTTGAGGAGGTGGAGCGTTCTCTCTCTGGATCCGATACTAAATTGAACTGTACCTATAAACTGGTTTTTAGTAATTATTTATTTAGTTTTATTAAGTTCTCCTTACGAACACACAAAAATGTATTAACTGATCAGGTAGCCGTGTGATCTAAGGCGCTAGGCCAGCGACTCGAAGATCGCTGGTTCGAATTCCGCTAGGAGCATAAATGTTTGTGGATTTTAACTAAGTTTTTACACTAAATCGTGACTGCCCGAAATGATTTTTTTTTTCTTACAGAAATGTATTAATAGAGGGAAAATTATTTAAATTCAAATCGATTCAAGAAACTATCGCGTATGTAATTTACCGTTTCAACCCGCAATCCTAACGCTTCGTCTATCAGACTACGCTAGTTCGTAAATCTTCGAAGTTTTGAACACCTTCGGGTGATCAACTCCGAGGCGTTCAGTACCTTCAATTGGTCTTGAGGCATTTAATGTGCGTGTATGGATTTTCTCGCTCCCGCATATTGTTTCGCTTGTATTAGTGACATGTGGTCTGTAAGGCGAAGCATTAGGATTACTGTAACTTTTTCTATGATGTACTACATTGGATTCACTGCGAAAAGAAACGGTAGAGATGACGTCCAAATGGGATGAAATCAAGCGTCTTTTAGGAGCTACATGGCTCCTAAAAGATGGCCACTTGCTTTTTTAGATAGCAACAGACCAAGATATGTGGAAAGAAAATAGTTGAAGAAGAAGATGATGATGATGATTAGAAATGCGTTCTCATTGAGTTATGTGGCAGAAATGGTTAAAGTATCTCTTCCTGTCTATAGTACAGAGCCTGAAAAATCAAGAAAGCACAAGACCTGTGGTTTCTGCCGAAGCGCGTACAGAAGAATGACAAGATACTATTGCCAACACTACAACACACCAATTTGTGCAGAGCATCCAGCAATGAGCTATGTGTACTGCGATAGCAGTGAGTAAATAGGAAAGGACTAACTTTTCAGTGCCTGTAAGCTGTAGGAAAATAACAGTTTGATTTAATTTAATATTGACCTACAACATTATTTTCTCCAGATGAAAATATTGTGGTAGTCTGACAGACTAAGTGTTAGTACTCGTGGTGGTAATATTAAGCGTTAGTATTATCGGGTTAATATTTACTTTACATTCACTCCCTCATTTCAATTTTTTTTATGTAAATTACATTTAAGCATTAATTCTCATATGGACCATAGGTGGGCCTTGGAACTTTAGTATAATCAGCGAAATAATCGGTTACGTAAGTGATACTTTTATGTGTCCAATGCGTACATTTTGTTAAGTCCACTAATTTTGTTGAATTCGCCAATAATAAGTCAATATCCTGTATAAATTTAACACAAATGTTACCTATGCTACATTTACGATATATATTTTGACAGTAATGTTACTATAAAAAGTTTCCATTGCTACTATCTTTGTTGAAGCTCAGTTTATAAATAAAGTGACCTTGTAAACAGTGTAATAGAAAAAGACTGGTCATTACTACAAAATTTCGACACTAAACAATAAAATCAATTTATGTTATCTCTATACCAAATTCAGTTGTCTGCAATGAAATCCTTCTTGTAAAAAGAGCGCACAAAAACGACACCAAAAATAAACTTTACATGAACGCATGTAAACCTACTAAAAAATGGGCGTTTTTGTGTGCCCAATGTGTCTTTGTATTGGCTTGTTACTCATAGTACATATTTTACACACATTAAATTCATATTTACAGTAGTTCTCATTATTTAGAGTTAGTTTTCAGATCGCCATTATTACATTTGTCCCTGTATTAAGTGAACCTTTTGTTCATGAATTACGCATCAGCACACCAGAAGTTCATATTTTCTGCACTTAAAAATCTGTTGTACTTCAAATTAATTTTACGAGAAGTTATTATATTATGCACTAAAAACCTGGCAAAAAGGGGACCATATTGTGAACATTTTTTGTGACATATTGTGCACTTTAAGTATACTCTCATTTTCAGTACTCAATAACTAACATAGACGGAGTACATTGTGTACACCTGATTATGGAATTTCAGTCATGGCGGTCATCTTGAAAACCGCCATATTAGATTTAGGTAGAGAATGTACATAGGAAACAGGGTCATGTGACATATCGTTTTAGGTTAGCTCGTTCTCAGAAATTCAAATCTGAAGTCAGATTTCTTCTGTGTTTATTTATTTAGAAGATAGGAACTCTGAAATTTAGCATTTTGCAAAGGAATTTTGCAGATAAAGGGAAAATAAAATTGGGTAGGGTATACTCTATCGAATGGTGTTATTGATAACTTGTAGTAATGATGGAAGTGACCTATCTAGACGGGAAGTAGAATTTAGTCGTGCCGGCCATCTTGAAAGCCGCCATATTGGATGTAGGCCGAGAATGAGTATAGGGAAAAGGGTCATGTAACATATCTTTTAGACTAGCTTGTTCCGAGACAGTCAAATGTGATGTTAGTTTTCATCTGTGTTTATTTGTTTAGATGATATTCACTCTGAAATTTTTGGTCTTGCGAACGGTAGTTGATCGCTTTACGTAGCCCTTATTCGTGATGTTTTATAATGGAGAAACAAGTTTGTAGCAACTGTTTATTATTAACACCCAAAGACCAATTAAAAGTAGTTCTTTATTTAAGGATCAGAGATGTGAACTAGAGATCCAGATCACGTCATCCTAGCGTGCTGAACTTCGAATCGGCAGTCGGAGAAACGTGGTTTCGAATCCCACGGGCGACCATCGTGACTGAGGCTTTCCAGGGTTTACAATGTTTCTTCATGTTCTTAACTAACGTCGTGACCAACTTCTTCGCACATTCTCTCCGCTCTGCTACGCTGTTTCCTTCCCTATACGTAAAAAACAAAACAAAGAAGAAGCAAACAAAGGCCCTCTGACGTGTTTCAAAGGCACATGTGCGAAGAGTCTACAAGGAAGGAAAAACAACAACATTTGGTGTAGGAATTACATTTAACGTGACAGATAGAGAGGTAGGAATGTAACGAGACGATGCACTGTACACTGATGACACGCCAATGTACCTACCTAGACCTGCTGTAGACGTTCAAAGATATCTCCATTCGTTTGAATTCATAGTGCAAATCTCTGCTCAAACTCGGTGACAATTGCTAATAATACAGCTCATGGTATGTTTCTACAAACAGTGCGAATTCGCGCAATCATATCTTCTCTAGTTGTTGATTGTTGTTGTGAATTCGAAACCACATCTCTCCCTATTGCCGGTATGAAGTCCAGCACGCTAGCTATTAGACCACGTGAGCTGGATCATTAGTTCTCATTAGTGACGAGCAAAAGCAAGATCAAGGCCGTAGCGGTCTCGATCTTGGTCTTGCTCACCCAGTCTTGGTCTTGGTCTTGAATCGGTATCCTTGGTCTTGGTCTTGGTCTCTGTCCTGGTCTTGGTCTTGCTTGCAAGAGTCTTGCAAGTCTTGCTTTTAAGAAGTTTATACCCTTTCATACGTAAATTTTACACCGAATATTGGGAATAGTAAAAGCCATGTATATCATTGCCTGCGTTAATAGTAACGGAAATATGTTTTAATGTATTGTTTATCTTCATGTAAGGGTACAGAGTAGAAGGGTACAGAAAGAAGTTCAATTTCACTTTAATTTGAACAACTTCACAATCATTTTATTATTTTACTTTTCGTTTACTTGCTGTTTTAGGCACACAACTATGTGTCATAAGATTTGACAGAATACAATCATGTGTTATCGAAGATGATGGCCAAAACAACTTAGACATTGGAGATCTTAGTTTGTAACAATTCATGCTCTCTGTCATCTTTTAGACACTGTTCCAATTATTTCCCATTCTCCGTGCTCCAGGTAAGTTCGAAAGGAAGACCAAACAAACACGGATATTATGTTTAACTAAAACTTAGTGTTGTTGTTTTCGTCTAAGAAGCACTCATGTCCACAAACTCAGACAACTGACGATAATGAGGCTAATCATGGCTCAAGCGAGTTCTGGCAGAAGAGTGATAGAAAGTATAATTACTTCTAAATTTAAATTTGAATTGATTTAAGCCTACCAGGCATCTATGACCTAATGCTTGGGACAGCAATGGGGAAGTTAGCGGCCAGGACCTTGAGTTAAGGTACTATCCCAGAATTTGTCTGGTGGGACTGAGGAAAACCCTAGAAAACCTCAGTCATGATGGCCGGTAGCGGGATTCCATGCACGGACCTTTCGAATGCGACGATAGCGCTCTACAAACTAACTTACAACAGCTCGGTAAAATCACTTACGAGTTTACAAAAATTACTACAGTAACAGCGGTATGATTCTCAGATCCACTCACACGGTTTACACAACTGGGAACACCTTCACTCCAGCGGTATTTTTACAGAAGCCAAAGAAATTCAAGTGAAGGATTTCCTCTTCCTTTCCACGTTCTAAAAATATTCAAATAGTGCGTGTGGAAGACTGTTGCAAGCTGGTCTTGGTCTTACGCGAATCTTGCAGGTATGCTATTGATCTAGGTCTTGGTCTTGGTTTTGCATGCAAGATCAAGATCAAGACCCTTGTGATCATCACTAGTCCTCATCTCTGATCCTTAAATAAAGAACTATTTTTAATTGGTCTTTGGGTATTAATAACAAACAGTTGCTACTAAATTTGTTTCTCCATCCTAAAACATCACGAATAAGGGCCACGTAAAACAATCAACTACCGTTCGCAAGACCAAAAATTTCAGAGTGAATATCTTCTAAACAAATAAACACAGATGAAAACTAACATCACATTTGACTGTCTCGGAACAAGCTAGTCTAAAAGATATGTTACATGACCCTTTTCCCTATACTCATTCTCGGCCTACATCCAATATGGCGGCTTTCAAGATGGCCGGCACGACTAAATTCTAGATAGATCACTTCCACCATTACTACAAGTTATCAATAACACCATTACATAGAGTATACCCTACCCAATTTTATTTTCCCTTTATCTGCAAAATTCCTTTGCAAAATGCTAAATTTCAGAGTTCCTATCTTTTAAATAAATAAACACAAATGAAATCTGACTTCAGATTTGGATTTCTGGGAACGAGCTAAC